>OX421971.1:79502981-79815481 GCA_949128135.1 Parasteatoda lunata
CATTCCATTATTCTTCCATCAGTGTTTTCCCTAATCGTTTTTCCATGCTCTGCTTGCCATTTGATCCCAATAAATGCGCCCTTTTTGTAAAAATAAAACGAGATCTCTTAAAAATTTATTCAGATTCCATTTTAAAGAAAATTAATTCACTGTTAAAAAATTAAATATTGATACACAATAGAAGGATTTATACATTAACGGTGGAGATCAAAATTATAAAAAAAAAAAAATTTTGTCGATGTTATCTAGAAGATATTTGTATCAAAGAAAACGATTGATAAAACAATTGTTATTAATATTGTTAAAAGTCTTTTGAATTTAGTCTTACTTTTGAGACCAAATTTTAAGACCAGTATCCTACAACACTAGTGATGCTTTATATATTAATAAGCAATTTTGTTTTTCTTTCATTTTATTGTTATGATCTTCTGTATTTTTAATCTTTTTCGACAGTTATTTTTAATGTGAGCTTTTTTGTTATCCACTATAATCACATCTATGTTCTAGAAGTATTACTTGCTAAATTTAATTCAATTTTTGTTAATTTTTATACACTATTAAAGGATTTATACATAAACGGTGGGGGGATCAAGATTATAATTTTTTTTTTTTTTTTAATGTTATCTAGAAGTTATTTGTAGCAAATAAAATGATTGATAAAACAATTGTTATTACTATTGTTAAAAGTCTTTTGAATTTAGTCTTAATTTTGAGACTAAATTTTAAGACTAGTATCCTACAACACTAGTGATGCTATATATATTAAATAGCAATTTTGTTTTTCTTTCATTTTATTGTTATGATCTTCTGTTTTTCTAATCTTTTTCGACAGTTATTTTTGATGTGAGCTAAATTTAATTTAATTTCTGTCAATTTTGATTCACCATTAAAGGATTTATGCATAAACGGTGGGGATCAAGATTATAATATTTTTTTTTTAATGTTATCTAGAAGATATTTGTAGCAAAGAAAGTGATTGATAAAACAATTGTTGTTAATATTGTTGAAAGTCTTTTGAATTTAGTCTCTGGTGTAAGATCGTCATTCAGAAGTGGATGCATTTGTCGTACGCAAACACTCGGTGCATATGGCAAAGTACCAAAACCCTGAACCTCCGTCACATGGAGGACGAATGTCTGTGTGGCTGACTGAATCTCACGAGATTATCTCTTCTGAGATTGAGATTCGATAGGGGTTCAGGTAGCCCAAAGTGTTGCAATAAGGCTTTGTGTCCCGGATCTTAGAATTAAGTCGCTGAGCACGTAACTTTTGAGACTGAATTTTAAGACTAGTATCCTACAACACTAGTGATGCTTTATATATTAATTAGCAATTTTTGTTTTTCTTTCATTTTATTGTTATGATCTTCTGTTTTTCTAATCTTTTTCGACAGTTATTTTTGATGTGAGCTTTTTTGTTATTCACTATGATCACGTCCATGCTCAAAAAGTATTCCCAGCTAGGTTTAATTTAATTTTTGTCAATTTTGATTTGCCGTTAAAGGATTTATGCATAAGCGGTGGGGATCAAAATTATAAAAGAAATTTTTTTTTTTTTGTTGTTGATGTTATCTAGAAGATATTTGTAGCAAAGAAAGTGATTGATAAAAAAATTGTTATTAATATTGTGAAAAGTCTTTTGAATTTAGTCTCTGGTGTAAGATCGTAATTCAGAAGTGGATGCATATATGTCGTACGCAAACACTCGGTGCATATGGCAAAGTACCAAAATCCTGAACCTCCATTACATGGAGGACAAATATCTGTGTGGTTGACTGAATCTCACGAGATAATCTTTTCTGAGATTAAGATTCGAAAGGGGTTCAGGTAGCCCAAAGTGTTGCAATAAGGCTTTGTGTCCCGGATCTTAGAATTAAGTCGCTGAGCACGTAACTTTTGAGACTGAATTTTAAGACCAGTATCCTACAACACTAGTGATGCTTTATATATTAATTAGCAATTTTTGTTTTTCTTTCATTTTATTGTTATGATCTTCTGTTTTTCTAATCTTTTTCGGCAGTTATTTTTGATGTGAGCTTTTTTGTTATCCACTATGATCACGTCCATGCTCAAAAAGTATTCCCAGCTAGGTTTAATTTAATTTTTGTCAATTTTGATTTGCCGTTAAAGGATTTATGCATAAGCGGTGGGGATCAAAATTATAAAAGAAATTTATTTTTTTTTTGTTGTTGATGTTATCTAGAAGATATTTGTAGCAAAGAAAGTGATTGATAAAAAAATTGTTATTAATATTGTGAAAAGTCTTTTGAATTTAGTCTCTGGTGTAAGATCGTAATTCAGAAGTGGATGCATATATGTCGTACGCAAACACTCGGTGCATATGGCAAAGTACCAAAATCCTGAACCTCCGTCACATGGAGGACAAATATCTGTGTGGCTGACTGAATCTCACGAGATAATCTTTTCTGAGATTAAGATTCGAAAGGGGTTCAGGTAGCCCAAAGTGTTGCAATAAGGCTTTGTGTCCCGGATCTTAGAATTAAGTCGCTGAGCACGTAACTTTTGAGACTGAATTTTAAGACTAGTATCCTACAACACTAGTGATGCTTTATATATTAATTAGCAATTTTTGTTTTTCTTTCATTTTATTGTTATGATCTTCTGTTTTTCTAATCTTTTTCGACAGTTATTTTTGATGTGAGCTTTTTTGTTATCCACTATGATCACGTCCATGCTCAAAAAGTATTCCCAGCTAGGTTTAATTTAATTTTTGTCAATTTTGATTCACCGTTAAAGGATTTATGCATAAACGGTAGGGATCAAGATTATAATATTTTTATTTTTAATGTTACCTAGGAGATTTTTGTAGCAAAGAAAGTGTTTGATAAAACAATTGTTGTTAATATTGTTGAAAGTCTTTTGAATTTAGTCTCTGGTGTAAGATCGTAATTCAGAAGTGGATGCATATATGTCGTACGCAAACACTCGGTGCATATGGCAAAGTACCAAAATCCTGAACCTCCGTCACATGGAGGACAAATATCTGTGTGGCTGACTGAATCTCACGAGATAATCTTTTCTGAGATTAAGATTCGAAAGGGGTTCAGGTAGCCCAAAGTGTTGCAATAAGGCTTTGTGTCCCGGATCTTAGAATTAAGTCGCTGAGCACGTAACTTTTGAGACTGAATTTTAAGACTAGTATCCTACAACACTAGTGATGCTTCATATATTAATAAGCAATTTTGTTTTTCTTTCAATTTATTGTTATGATCTTCTGTTTTCCCAATCTTTTTCAATAGTTATTATTTGATGTGAGCTTTTTTGTTATCCACTATGTTCACGTCCATGTTCATGAAGTATTCCCTGCTAAGTTTAATTTTTGTTTATTTTGCTGCGCAATAGAAGGATTTATTGGTGGGTAGAAGGTGGGCATTAAAATTATTTAAAAAAATTTGTAATCTCTTAAAGTGACTGAAAATATACTACATTTTTAACATTATTTATTCCCATTACATGAGCGCAATTAGCTTAACGCTGTTGTAAACATAAATATTATTTATTTTAAATTTTAATCCCTTTCTAAACAATGTATTTCTATTAAAGGGAATAAAATGCAATTTATTTTTTTTTTCTATTGGCTTACTTTTCAGTGCATTAGTTTGGAGGAGTTGAAATGAAAATTGGAGCCTCTGAATGTATAGTTGATTATTTGGATGAGAATTGATTCAGTTGCCTTTGAGAGGATGAGTAAGTATTCTAATATTTTTTTTTCTTTTCTTGGATTCTAAATCCTGATGGTTTTGTTAGTGCGAAAGACAATCCTAATTCTACCTTTTAAAAAAAAATTTTTTTTTTCAATTGAAGATGTAAACTTTTTATAATGTTTGACTTTTATTTCCTAAATATATTTACTTCAATGTCTAGAGTGATGGCGCAAAGTGTCATTTTGCCAAAGCTTCGGCTGCTAGTATATATAGCTTTCATATTGAGGGCATAATATTAGTATATTCAATATATATTCCAATTTACTTTGCATTTTTGCTTTATTAGGACCAATTGAGGTAAAATAGTCTACGCTCATTATTATGACCCCCATTTGTGCGCTTCTTCTATTATAATGGCCGTTACATAAAGTCCCATTTGCTGTTCCATTGGTGCAATGTTCATTAGATTGTCCAAGCTGAGCAAATCATTCCAGTATAATAATAAAAGAATCTTTTGTTTTTTAATTTTCCGAAAATCTTTAACACAGCCAGATGGTAAGACATATTTATACATTCGGAACTAACATTTTTGTGGATCGAAAAGTATTAAAATCAAAACTTGCTGAAATATACAAAATCCTGAAAAGCATTTTGTTTATAATAATTAAAAAACCTAATGTAATTAAGGTTTAAAAATAGGGTGTTCCAATTTTATGCCATCGTGCTTGTGAAGCGAAATTTCGATATCTAATATAAGTATTGACTGAGTTTTCGCACAATAGTAAAAGATGTTTTTTGAAAACATTTCAATATTCGAAAAGTTCCCAAATCACAGTTCTTCGGTGAAAAGGCCAAAGCTTCAGCCTTACTAAAGGCTTGTTCCATTTATAGTGTTCTTGTTTCTTAATTTTCCAAATAATTTTGAAAATAAGGCAATAAAAAAAATTTGCGTTTTGTGTAGAATTAGATAGAAACAAAAGGAAAATTCTGTTAAAGAAATTATAAGCTGGGTCAAACACTTGACATTTCTTTTGGAAATAAATGCGGTAACATTAGGGTTAAAGACAATGCTATTTTTTTTTAAGTATAATTTACTAGTGATTATTATTAATTTATTAATTTTTTTATTTTTTCGATAAAAATGTTAAAACTTAAGTTTGTGATGGTTATTTTTAATGAGTCATATGTTTTTCTTACAGTTGCCAGTTTCACTGCTTTAGTTTTTTTTTTACTTATATTCATACAAGCAATAGCAATAATTATACCTATTATTTTCCTACTTTCAACAACTATTAAAAAATGGGTTGAAGATTATATTTTGTCTGTTAAAATTCTATCGTTTTTGAAATTGATAATTGATTTTAAATTTTTATATTAATAATTTTTAAATGATAAACTGAACTGTTTAAGTACAGTTTTAAATTCTTCCTTATTTAGTTAATTTTATTTACTTTTTTTATTTTAGCATATATAGTTTTAAATTGCATACAAGTGTAAAATATTGAACGGTTTTGCACAGTTGTAAAATTCCTATTTCAGTTGTTTAAATCAGTTCACATCCTGTAGCTATAGGTGTAATTTATTTCTGATATTATTAACCTTTATTTAATATAACATACTTATAAAAGTCTATGTGTGGATCATTTTTTATGTCACATACTAGCTAGCTTATATTTTCCAATGCATAAAATCAATTTTCCTGCCTTTTTCTTTTGGAAACTATGGGCATTTATTTTATAATCAAACACAAGTTTCTGACATAGTTAAACAATAAAACTACAATTAAAATACACTCACTGGAACTAGAATTTTTTCGAAACTATTTTTTTAAGTTTATAAGAAAAAAAGCTGCATTTTATTTGTTTAATTTTTTATATTTTTGCCCATCAGCATAAAATGATGTATTCAATATTTTGTTAATGAATTATAAACAAGTCCTCCTGCTTAACTTTTGAAAAGTTGAGGGAATGTAGCAGTGTTTGCAAAAACCTGTATTATGTGTCCTTATAATCGAGGTTTGTTGATTGAACTGATTTTTCTAAATAAAAAAAATCATTGATTTAAATCAACTGATTTTATATATATATATATAATATTGATTTAAAAAGTTGAAAAACTGCATTTTAAAGTATTGATACTTTTACTATTTCTTTTCTTGGTTTTAAAATTTATTAACGAAATTACTTTCTTTCTTGGTATTTGTTAATTTCCAACGAATTTGAAATTACATTTTTCAAAATCTTTTGATTCTTGAGATTGAAAGTACAGATTAAAGTATTTTTTTTCTCATAATATGTTTACAGTATCTTTTACATTATCAGATTTTCTATTTAGAAATTTTGTGAAAAAAAATTTCAATGAATTTTTTTAGTTCAACTAATATATTTTAATATGGGATTAAAAAATTTTATTTTAATATAAAAAATATATAGATTAAATATTTATTTTTTGATGAATGACTACATTTATAAATGCAATTTGTTACATTTATTTTGTCATTTTAAAACTCAGGAGGAAAAAGAAAGAAATCACAATTTTAAATTAGGAACTTTGGTAATTGAAGCTTTGTTTTAATTGTTAAAGCATTCTTTAAATTCTCTATTTCATCTAGTCTTTGAATTTCAGTCATGGATTTGTTTCAAAATGGTTGCTGTGCATTCATATCTATGTATTATAATGAAAAATTGTTTTAGGTAGCCATAGCTTCTAAAATATTCTTATAATATAGTTTTAATATTAATTTAATTTTGATTAAACATTTATGATGCTTTTTTAGACATAAATCAAAGTTCTTAGTATTTGAATTCAAAAAAATCAGATTTAAATAATAAAAAAATCATTTTTTTTTAAATATTTTTTTAAAAAAATCTAAAGCCCTGCTTTAATATAAGCATTAGATATAATTATTTACATATCTAATGTTTATATTAGAAAAAATATATCTAATGTTTATATTAGAAAAATGTATCTAATGTTATATTAGAACTCAAATTATAAATAAAATATAATTATTATATTAGGTGTAATATATTATAGAATAATTATATCAGTCATGTTTTTGTCGCCTTCTAAATGTACAATAAATCTCATAAGGATGAAGTTATTGTAAATAATGAAGTGTAAAATATGAAGCATAATAAGTTAAAAATTATAAATTAAAACTTAATTAATGAATGGAATTTTTAGAAGCGTTGCTAACAACCGTGACGTGAAATGCGCTATTATGGCCATTGTACATTATTTGTTTTATGGATCTCAGAATTTAGTAATGTGTTTTTATAATTTAGTAATTTATATTAATAATGTATAGTGTATTTTTTCGTGTATTTAGCTAATTTTAATTTGTTCATCATAATTTTGTTTGCGAAAAAGGTTGTAAAAAGGCATAAAATAGAGATTGGCATAAAAGTTTATAGAACAATATGTTCATAGATTATTTCAAAGAGCAATTTAATTAGATAATTTCAAAGAATATTGATTGAAAATAATGAAATGTTAAGAAACTCATTCGGTGTGTAAAAAGATGGGTTTTATCTGACTGAGCCCACCTTTGGGAACCCTGGAATGATTCAGATCACAAGAAAAGAGTACTTAATTTATATTGTTAAATGTGATTGCCCGAACTTCATTAAAACTGTAAATTCATAATGCAATTTTCTTTCGAAAAAAAATCACTGTGTACATAGAATTGTTTTCCCTGTCAATAATTGACCAAACAGCATAACAATTGACTAGCTAAATAGCAAAAAACATTTATGAATTTGGTATTCGTTTAAAAAAAATATTTTTGAAGAAACTAGAGTATTTACATAAAATTTTATATTAACATCAAGTAGTTCCGAAAAAATGTAATATTTGGTCTATACAAATTGTGCTAAGATGCGAAAAGTCTACATAATTTGTCCAAATATTTCAAACACCTTTATAATTTTATAACTGCCAAATTTTATTTATTTCAGGTCTTGTTTGAATTTCACTTTATACTGAGTTGTAGTAAAAGTTATTATTAATTATTTAAAAAAGCTGTTAATTTGATTGCTCTTTCTTATTTTTTCTTCTAGTTGTAATACGAGGACATGTATGGAATGAATTCAGTGGTATTATAGTAAAGCTAGTATAAAAGAAGTTTGTCTATATAAAGAAGTTTGTAAATGAAGACTGACCATTATAATTGTGAATTATGTGTGCTTGTTGTTGGAAAGAAGTTGCTTGAATAATATGCTCTGTTTAAATAAAAGATTTTAAATAAAAATGCTTGCTTTTATTTTGGCATTGAATATTAATATTTTTAAACATTTGTTTAATTTTTTAAATGTGTCACAAGCTTACATTTTTTAGTATTTCTTACTAATTAGCCTGGATTGCAATTATTTTGATACTGGATTATCTGCTATATTAGGGAATAATTGCCGCTATAGTATAATGTTTCAGTGTTTAATTTAAAATACTTCTGATATAAATTGTTCTTGGTCATACAAAATTATTTTTATAAATGATATTCTAATCAAAATTCACGCACGATTTGAGTTTTTCATTCTGATATTTGCTTAACGTTTTACCCAATGAAACCCGTCATGGAGATTACGGTTCGAACAGCAAGATGTGATGATAGTAAATCTTAAAGATCCATTCATCAAATCAAGCTACTTTACATGTGGTGGAACGTCATAAATCTGATTAAAATCATGTAAACGATTTGCCTGTTTTATGTTGGACGATAAGAAGTCAGACAAAATTCCTAAATTGGGATGATGGTTCCAACATTTGAGCAGTAAGAAAATATGATGGAAATTTCTGATGGTCCAACGTGAACAAAACATGATGCTATTCTAATGTTGGACCAACATAAATCTGTCCAAGTTTTTATATTGTGATGATGGTAGCTAATGTTGGTTCCAACATTTTATTTCTAAGATAATATGATGGAAATTTCTGATGGTCCAACATGGATGAACCATCAAAACAAGTTGCTATTCTTACGTTGGACCATCATAAATCTGTCCGAATTCCTATATTGGGATGATGGTATCTCATGTTGTTTCCAACATTTCATTTCTAAGATAATATGATGGAAATTTCTGATGGTCCAACATGGATGAACCATCAAAACAAGTTGCTATTCTTACGTTGGACCATCATAAATCTGTCCGAATTTCTATATTGGGATGATGGTAGCTAACGTTGGTTCCAACATTTCATTTCTAACATAATATGATGGAAATTTCTGATGGTCCAACATGAGCAAACCATCAAAACAAGTTGCTAATCTTATGTTGGACCATCATAAATCTGTCCGAATTCCTATATTGGGATGATGGTATCTCATGTTGGTTCCAACATTTCATTTCTAAGGTAATATGATGGAAATTTCTGATGGTCCAACATGAGCAAACCATCAAAACAAGTAGCTACTCTTATGTTGGACCATCATAAATCTGTCCGAATTCCTATATTCGGATGATGGTATCTCATGTTGGTTCCAACATTTGATTTCTAAGAAAATATGATGGAAATTTCTGATGGTCCAACATGAATAAACCATCAAAATAAGTTGCTACTCTTATGTTGGACCAACATAAATCTGTCCGAATTCCTATATTGGGATGATGGTAGCTAATGTTGGTTCCAACATTTAATTTTTAAGATAATATGATGGAAATTTCTGATGGTCCAACATGAACAAACCATCAAAAGAAGTTGCTACTCTTATGTTGGACCAACATAAATCTGTCCGAATTCCTATATTGGGATGATGGTAGCTAATGTTGGTTCCAACATTTAATTTTTAAGATAATATGATGGAAATTTCTGATGGTCCAACATGAACAAACCGTCAAAAGAAGTTGCTACTCTTATGTTGGACCAACATAAATCTGTCCGAATTCCTATATTGGGATGATGGTAGCTAATGTTGGTTCCAACATTTAATTTTTAAGATAATATGATGGAAATTTCTGATGGTCCAACATGAGCAAACCATCAAAACAAGATGCTAATCTTTTGTTGGACCATCATAAATCTGTCCGAATTCCTACCTTGGGGTGATGGTTACTTATGTTGGTTACCATCAAAGATTATGTTGGTCCATCAATGGAAAACCATCAAAAATTTTGACTTGGGTACTGATAGTAATTTCAAATAACAAATCAAATGACAAAGTTAAAGAAAAGATAATTACACATTCCGTTAAATGATTTTTATCGGATACTTCATGTGGCTTTAAATACTTAATACATTAACAAAAAAAAAAAAAAAAAAAACTTATGGCGCAAACGAACTATTTCTTATTTCTTCGAATTCGAAATTTATCTTACAAAAAGATCTTTTTAATTTCCTAAAAATTGTAAGAAAAATAAGATAATAAAAAAACTCCATTCAACTGAATAACTATTCTCACCAGTATTAAATAAATAAAGTCGAAGGCTTGAAAATTTTTATTTCTGGAAGATATTTAACAAGCAAAGTAGGCAAACATAATAAGAAACCTGAAAAAAAATTCCAAAACAAATGTTTAACGTATCTACTATCTTTTATTTGTAAATATTAAACTTGTATGCAATAAAATTAATAAGATCCAAATTTCCTATAAATAAAGTGTCTTATAAATCAAATATGGGTGAATGATTTGGGTATAAAAAGCTTCAAAAAATCTTCGGGAGAAGTCAATAATTTTGATTGCCTGAGCGCATGTAATAAATTCTCAAAACAAATGTAAATCACCAATCCGTGTAGCGAACCATGTTCAGCTATTTGTCTAACATTCTTTTCAGAAACCAATCAAATTAGAAGACATAACAAAAGCTGGCCCAGGAGTACACTGCAATACTTCTTCTAAAGCATCTCTCAGACACCGCGAAAAATCAATACTTCATCCAACTGTACTGTACTGAGGCTCACAAACGGCGGACATGGGACGGTTTATTTACTCTTCGAAAAGAAATAGCATGAAGAAGAAAAAAAAATAGCCGGACTCTTGGCAGTTTACTTTCGACTCAAACTTTAAAGATGCTCTGCAGATCAATAATAAACATTCCGTTCACTTACAAGCTGTTCGTATTTTTATTTTGTTTGAACAGTTCGGAAAACGACCTTTCCCCGAAGCTAGTAAATAGCTACAAGAGCATGGAAAAAACGCAGTTTAGTGGTAAAAATCCAATAAAATCCTTGATGTTTCACTATTTTTAAATTGCGAACTCAAAAAAGAAGTGTTTGATCGATTATAAAACAAAAGTGTGTTAAGAGTCATGTTCAATATTGGAACTTTTAATATAAGAGATAATTCAAGATTTGCTGTAGTTTGAAGAAAAACTGTCAAAATATTTTTGAAAGGGTTTAATGTCTGTTTCTTTGTTTAAAAATAATTAAATGAGGTAAAGAATTTCACGAAATAGCGATGTCTTTTTTAATATTTAAACGAAACACAAAATTCAGTACAGAAAATTAGAACTTGAAACGTCAAAACATTTAACGGGAAACAGAAATCGGAAGGAGTAAAAAGGAAGTGCTCTATTTTATTCCAGTAGTTTTTTTTTCTCGTTTTTATTTAACTTGGAATGACAATTTAGCGTAATACATTGAGGAAAAAAAATATTCTCTTCATCGAAACATTTTGTTATGACTTCAATTTCTATTTTGCTTTTTTCAAGTTGCATATTGAAATTAAATTGTTTGTGAGTAAAGTTAAAAGCCATGCTGTCTTGTTTTTAACCTTTCTTGCTTTCAGTTATTTTAAAGGTGAGGCCAGTGAGATGGCAAGGGACATTCCTGTTGGAGAAAGGTTTTTTCTTTGTTTATATATTTTTTTAAAAATTTATAACGAGTGTTGATCAGCCAATCAATTTTGAGTTTACGACAATCAATATTCAATGCCGTAGTCTTGTAATTTTGAACTCCTGGATCAAGAAAAGGGACAAGCTAGCTTTCGTGGTGTATTTCTTTAGGGAACTAACCTGCATTTGAGTTTATAGAGAGGAAAACCTCCCACGGTTAGCCCGATCGGAAGGGAATTCTACCCAATGATCCGCCTGCCACTTAGGATATTTTACACCATCACTGTGGTCTACGCGAGCTGGAAGCAGAATTCGTATCAATCAGTCATCACATGAGATTCGAATCTGCGCCACCGCGTTGGTAGGCATTCTGTTGGTATAAAATGATAGCAGTACTATTTTTATTATAATTATCTTGCTTTTTCAACACAGAAATTCAGTGAAGTTTAGGTATCCTATTAGTAAAAAGCTGACAGAACTACTTTTTTTGTAATAAATTTCTTGTTTATTTAAAACTAACGATATTAAAGCACATCTATTGACAGAAGTAAGAAAATATACAGTAATATACATAATCCGCTTCAAAAAACTTAAATTGTAAAAATTATTAAAAAAAAAAAAAATGAGCGCAGTTGTAAAATTGGTATTGATGTATTTTGGGAAACAATTAAGAATGAGAGGTTTTTTTAAAAAAAATTCTTTTCCATTAAAAAAATCTGCTTATTATTTGTTTTATAAAAAATAATAGCATGTTGAAAAAAAAAACTGGTCAAAGATTGTAAATTGCTTTATTTTTAATACGTTTAAACTACAATAAGATATTTCTAATTTCATGTAACTGTTCCCCGTCTACTTATCGTAAATTTTGTGCAATATTGTAATAAAAAGATGTCGACTCAATGAAGTTCAAGTAATACTTTATTCACAAATATATTTTAAATTTCAAAAACATTCTCTAAAATCAACAAATGGTAATAAATGCTTACATAGTGTTAATCCTAACTAAGCAATTGCATTGATCCGAGACTCATAAAAATTTTAGTGACAAGAATAACTTTCCTATTATTATTAAGTTTTTCCCCTGCCGTTTTTTTCCGTCGTAATAAGGAAGACTACAACTTACTTTTCGTGGAACATCCAAATCGTTCCACAGGCAATTTCGCGCCATAAAACGGGCTTTCAGAATTAAATCACCAACTCTAACAAGACCAGTACAAACGTCCCGTTATTATGCTAATATTTCCTCACTGCTGTATATTAACCCGTCACGTGAGGTCCTCATTAAATAGCCGTAGCTCGTGACCGAGAACCATAGAAACCGTTCCTGCAGTTACGGTTTCGGAACAAGAGGGTCCACGGACAAGCAACGCCTTAAGAGGGCTGCACGTTTGAAATATCCGAAATTGGAACGTTTCTTTTGTGTTGGGGACCCGATTCAGTGCCATACAATATTCATAAGAGGGTTTCCTCGCTTTTACTCGAATAGAACCATATACTTCATTCACTATTCTTATGATTTCGTTATTGATACTCGGCGATTCGGAAATGCGCGGGAACTGGGTGTTGAGTGGGAGTATGGAATTACGCTTTTGTACTCAAGAACAAAGGAAACGTCGTCGGATCTTGTTTAAAGATGTTAATCGTTTTTGAAGAAAGGAGATCTTCCTGGCTAAGGACCAATATTAATCAGAGTGCGAATCGATGTAGCTTCAAATTATGCCGTCAAAGAATTAAATCTTGTTATTTAGTATTCAGTTGCATTGGGCCTTTATCGGTCGTCGTATTGGATTGTTCAGAAGTATCTTGTTTTGGAATTGAATAGGAATCGATAAGTTCGTGACTGTTGCCGTTTGTGCGGGAGCAATTCAATAATGTTTAAAAATAAAAAGATGAAAAACAGAAGTTAAAAGAAATGAATGACTCAATTAGCAAAATATATTCGATTAAAGATAGAAAGGCAGCATTTATGTATTAGTGATTCAAAAAGTATGATAGCTCTTAAATGAATAAAAAAGCCTCACTTTTATTCTAAGTATTTTCATAAAAAGAAATAGTTAGATAAATATTTTAGACATAATTCTCCCATAAGAACCTCGTATGATACTTGTACCTCGCTATTAATAACTTAAACTATATGTTGCAAAGAAGGAAACGAAGGAAAAGTTAAATAAAAATATGACCACCGAAGTCGACGTCTTCAGGGGGTCCGGCCCCGGTAGCCATAAAACAAAACTTTTTTTATTGAGAGAGAGGCAAATGCCTAAATAAACTCACTCAGCACCCCGAAGGTTTTGTATAGAAGTCCAGGAAAGAACATGAAATACATTGAAACAATTCAGAAAAGAAACTCAAACAAAATCATCAAAAAATAAAAAATAAAAAAATCATCACAAAATAAAAAATAAAGCAAAAAATAAAAAAATAAAAACTCACTTTAACCAGATCAAACAGCATTAAACTATACGTATTTCTGATGAAATAACAAATGCCATTAATCCTAACTCATAACTCTCACATACACTCTAACAGTAAACTTTGGATTGACAGTATTATTTTAATATTGCTACTTCGACTCTTGCTGTCATGCAAATTTATTGCAACCTTAATTAGATTTTAAAATGAATCATGTTTTCGTTCGAGTTTAACCATAACATCGTGTATTCAAGTTTAGGTATTAATTATTTTCACGATAACATGACTCATATTTGCATCACATTAAGTTTTAAGCAAAATTGTACAATATAGTTCGACGTTTTATAAATTTCGACCTGACGTGAATTATTTCTGAATTAAATATAGATTTGAATACGTTGATTCACGTTGTGGATATTATGTGGTGTTTATTTACTTTTAACTTCGTCAAACTTGTCAGTTGAAAATAGAAATAAAAAAATATTTAGGTAATCCTAAGTTCAGTTTAAAAGCAAAAAAAGTTTCTGTAATCCTAGCCAGTAAAATTATTTAATCGTACATTAAAAAGTGTAGAAATAAAAACATAAAGTGTTCATTTGCACAAAGACACGTTTTGGAATTTAGTAACGGGTCGGTAAGCTGAAATGTGTTTCAGCTTTCTCTTTTATTAATTATATTTATATTTTTAACTTTCATTAACCCTTTGACATTGAATAGATACATTGGATATTTTCATCATAAGCAAGAACACTTCTAGCCAATAACTTTTAATGAGAGCGTTTGAAAACTGTGTAGATTCATAGTTAGAGTTCCTTAACTATTTGACGTAGTAAGGACACTGATGTCCCTTTTATATATTTTTTTCCGACGATCTAATTACAAGCAAAAATATATTTTAGTAATTTTTAATTATAAAAATCAGTCTAATAGGTACTAAAAATTGTATTAGATTATAACTATATTTGTACTAAAATATAAAATCCAAAAAAAGTAGTTCAATTTTTTTTATTCGTATTGAAAAATTTATCAATAATTGTTTTTTTTTTTTTTAAATTAAAGAAATTTCACTGATGAAAAACTGTTGCAAATGTTCTAAATAATTGCAAATTGGAAAAATTTTTGTTTAAAGGTGAACCGTGTCTGGAAGATTTTACCTTTATCGCAGAAAAATACACCGGTGTTTAATGCTGTATTTCATAACCAAAAATTATTAAAATGCTAAATATAATATTTTTTACTTATTTTGACTTAAATTAATACAAAATTATAAAAAAAAGGTATGCGTAGTATAAGTTGTAAAAATTTAGAGTCAAAGAGTTGAAAATCAAACACCCATTGATCATGGGCTAGTGTTCGCTTGCCGTCAGGCAAACAGTGCGAGGTTTACATGGTCTTCCTCTCTATGTAACGCAAATTCTGGTTAGTTCTATTAAAAAGTCCTCAATTAAGGCAAATTTCTTCCAATACTTGATCCAGGAGTTCCCTTGTCTTCTAGATTGAGTTCAAAATTACAAGGCTACGGAGATGAACATTAGTAGTCGTAAGCCCAAAAATTGGGTCGACTGTTCAACGACGGTTATAAAATAAAATAAAATGAGTGAAGATTTCATATACGTATGCACTTCATGTTGTAATTTATAAGTAAGCAATTAAAAGTTATATTCTTTTTATACATGTTTGGTGAAATAAAAGCTATCCAATATCCGAGCAACTCTTGAAAAAGAAACTACGATGAAATAGTTCACTATTTTATAAATTTTTAACTATCTTCGAAAAGAAAGTAAGACAACATCACCCTTGAAGAGAAATATATTTAATCATTACAAACATTAGGATGCTTAATGTGATGAATGGGAGCCTAATAGAGAGATTTTATAAAGTTTACGGTTACGGTCAAAAACTAACGTTAATTGAGCATCACAGCGCATGCGCAAAACTTTCCTGACAAATGGCAAAATTGTATGTGGTAGAAATAAGGTTAGTGTTACGGTTAACGTAAGACAAATGCTATTCAAAATCTGCTTAATCTTGCTCATGAACAAAACAGTTTACAATATTTTTTTTTGAGTAACAAGTTTTGTATTATAATATCTTTATACGAACAAATTCTGAAAAATCTATACGGGTTTTTTAAATATTTCATTGTTTAATGATATTAACATTGACATTCTTTCTTTCCTATTTGAAAAATTCAGCTAATAGCTACAAAATATTGAAATCATGTTTTGAAATCAATATTGTCATAAGATAGAAAAATATTCTTGCGTATTTATTCGATGCCATCTAATGTTGGTAGAATTCCCTAATCGATTCCAACCACTTATATTTTACAGTTGTAGAACTTAAATGTTTTTTTTTTCCATGAATATATTTAAGCATATTCTCTAATATCTGCGTTAACTTTGTCTGCTTTTATTGAGTAGTACGAATTATTCACAAAGTTTATTAGAAAACAAAAAAATGAAACACAATTACATGGTTCAGGTTATTACTAGAGATTATGAAGAAAAGTTTATAAATAATTTAAGGACGACTGAATCTTTATTCGTTTTGAACTCAAATTAATCAATTACATAAGAAGATTAAATACAAAAAATAAATAAATAGTAGATTACTCGAAAATTAAAGTATACACGCAAATTTTAAAGACCTTTGTTTCTTAGCTGTTGCTAGGCAATCGTTTAATAATTGAATATGCTCTTTTTACTACCCATTAGCTTAAAATTAATGCCCGAGCAAAGAATTAACGTTTCAGTTTAATATTCCCAATTTTTACAATACCAGTTTATGGAAGTACATTTAATTTATTGATGAAGTTAATTATAATTGTGTAAGGAATACTAATTAGCGATATCAAAATGTTTAATGCTTAAGCCATCAGCATCTCAAGACAATTTTTACAATGTCGCTTTCGAAGATTTTTTTTTTCTGAGCAAAGGGGAGAAATTTCTCAGAAAAATGTGAGGAAAATATCTTATAAAAATTTGCCCGAACCACAAAGCTCTAGATCGCCTCTGACTCAACAGCCATTAATTGGCTGTTGAAATTTATCCCGTAATTTGAGACCATGACGTACAAATCACCTAATTACCCAATCAAAGAGTCGGTTGTCGAGGATCTACAAGACAAGACGTCAGGAAAGCTGTAACAAAAACAGCAGCTAATTCCTCGCCAATTTGTTTGTGATGCTCTTAGTTTGTGCCAAAGTAAGGGTGAATGCTTGTTCAACAACAGCTTGCTTATGACGTTGATAAATTATCATTGATCTTTCAGCTAGAAAAAGAAGACTTCTCAAATATCCTTGGCGAGAACATATAGGTAGAAGGGAATGATATGAAAAATCCCACCTCCCCCAAATATAATTTTTTTCCCTTGCTTTTCCTTCTAATCTTCATTTTATCCACTTTTCGGATCCTCTGTTTTAATGATTAATTGAAAAAATTTGGCGATGATAGAAATTAGTGAAGCATAAGGTCAGGTTGGTGGTATTAAGAGAGTATTCTCATAATGAGCGCTTAAGATTCTGATTTGTTGGTGAGTTAGCTGAAAAAAAATTTTTGGCCGCTCTCTTACTCTTGATGACTTCGTTAAGTTTTGCTTATTATCTCTCTAAAAACGAAAAAAAAAGAACGTTTTACGAGGAAAAGATGATGACTTTTTTTTAATCGAGCACCATGGATAAATGGTCGCCTATTATCAGCTAGTAAAAAAATGGAACATAATCTAGATTTTTTTAAAAAGTTAATTGTAATTTTATAAGAATATTTATGGCAAAAAAATGAGTTTTATAAGAGGAGAGTCGATAAGAGTTAATTATTTGTGCTCTGAAATATACTAATAAATTTTTGTTAGAATGAATGCGGAGTTGATCTTAAAGCTGTATAAAATTGTAATTAGTTTTAACAGCATTGATGGTTCACACTTGGAGGAAATAATTAAAATATAGAAGTAAACTATTAACTGATGCAATTAGAACGTATCGTAAAATAATATAATAAATGATATCATAAATAATATAAAGTTTCAAAAACTTTTTATTAAATATAAGCATCAAATTCAGACTTTATATTATGATCTTATACAGTTGGAAATATAGTTTGACATTAAGTCACTAAGTTAAAATCAAGTATACGATATAAAAATTTATAGAAAATATTTTTTAAAAAAATTAATCGTCTTTGAATTCTTATTCTAAATTCTAAAGAAATGAATAAAGTGCGATTAAATATCTGAAAAGAAATAAAAGTGTAGAGAGTTTTTATTGGGAAAAATTTTACAAGTTGAGAGCTACTATCTATGTACAAATGGTGAAATTTAAATATTGAAGTTTTATTTTTATTTCATTAATAGCGTACTTTATTTTAAAAATGTTTAAAATTTAAAATGTATTGCACATTGAGAACAAAATATTATCAAACTACCAGAATATGGTAAAACTTACCATGATGATGGCTCTATATAGGAGCACCATACAGCAAGGTAATTTTTAACGAAGCGCTTTTGTAATGATTTTGGTAAAGTTAACAATAAAACATAGTTTTATAATAAGTGGTAAAATTTTTTATATGTAGTAAAATTCAACAATTTTTTCATTACACCTTAGGGCATTGCATAAAAGCTGTTTATTTGGTTAAATTTACTTTTCAGTTTTTTGTAAATGTGTGGGAATAAGAACTATAATTTTGAAAACCAGAATATCCGGTAAACCGTTACAGTATGAACGAAAAACTAGCAAATTAATGGTTTAAATATCGTATATTTTGATTTTATGAACCAGAATTATGTTGTTTTTTTTACCTGAAATGTCAGTTACGGTAATTTTACCAAACTTTGTTTTCCTCTGTACATTATATCAAAATGAAATATAAAAAAAAAAATATGGTAAGAAATCTTTTGTTTTTAGTAATTATAATATGGATGGTTTTTGTATTTATAATAGGAAAGAAACTTAAGATTTAATTAATATTCTGCTCATTTATTGAAAAATTATTTATTCCTGAAAAGTTCTTTACCTTATATGTTAAAATGTTGCTCTACCTTTCTTTTTTAAATAAACATCCAAATTGTGTTTTATTATGTAACTAAAAGTTGACTGTTTACTTAACTGATAATGAAAAGGAATAAAATTAAAAAGAATTTTCCGTTAAGGTTATTTTGCATTTAAAAATTTTAACAGAACGAGCTTAATTTAAAAAAGTGCATTTTATTAATATCTGTAAGTCTGAAATTAGACAGAAGCAAAAATTAAACAGTACTCTTTGAGACAGAATCCTGATCTACCACAAATTTTCAAATCTAAGCACGATATATGTGCTCTTGATAATTTTAAATAACATGGTCTGAGCTGAAAATTTGTGTAAAGTCCCTTATGAAATAAAGTCGAAGGTGTACACCAAACATGCTATACTAACACATCATTTCTTTCTTCTAAAGGTGTTCGAAACATCTACACATTTAGAACATCAGAATCCTGCTAAATTTTTTCCCTCTCTACCATTTTCGTGTACAAAAAAAGGAGAAAATCGAGAGAGAAAAGAGAGGTGGGGACATTACAACATCGTTCCAAAACAAAAGAAGTATAAAAAAAAATAACAAAAAACAACTGATAGAAAAAATAAAAAAAGAATAAAATCCTTGATCGTTTGGCGGTGCAGCATTTTGGACGTTACCGCTGATGATCTGAGGTGCACATGATCGTCCATCAAAGTCAGCTTTTCCAGAGTAAAAATTTTCGACCAAACATTGCTCTTCTGAAATGATCCCCGAAAACAGGCACAGACGACGTTACTCAGAAAGCAAGTAAATAAAGAGAAATCACCAAAGAATGAAAAACAAAAATAAAGACAAGGGACAAAATACAAAAATACAACAAACCGCCATCCGATGGCTGAGATAAAAACAGGTCAATAGGCAAGAAAGGGAAAGTTTTCTTGAGAGGGGATTTGGCTGTATTGTTTTTGGTATTTAGACTCCTGATTTCATTATGAAGATAATTGCGTGGAGAAATAGGAATATCTTGGCGCTATTCATTTGGCATTCCAGTGAAATGAATCTTAAGCTGAACGTTCCAATTGTGAAATTGCACGTAAATTCTAATACAAAAGAATGGTTCATTGGGTATAACTGCTCTATTCGAAGAATATTGCGTTTAAGAGGAAGAATGTTCCACAATTAACTACAGATATTACTTAGTTTTGATTTGTATTAAATTTTTGGTTGGAAATTGAGTAACTTAAACTAAAAAATATATAGTAACTTATATATAGTATATATAGATAAGTTTGCATAGTTGGAATCTTTGTACTTTTTGTATGAAGGAAAAAATTCTGGTAAAATTATCGTACTTATATGGTAACGAAATTTCTGGCAATAAAACCAAAACATACGGTATTTAAACCATAATTCTGGTAATAAAACCACAATATACTGTATTTAAAACATTCATTTAATTTCGCCGTTTGTATGGTAACGGTTTACTGGAAATTATAGTTTTCGATAAGTTTTAGAATATTCTGGTAGTTTTTAAATATACTGTTTTCTCAGTGTGTCAAATTCTTATAATTTAAAATTTTTTTTTTTATAAAAAATTTGACAGCATTTAAATTTTTTTTTTTTTATCAATGGTTTTGAAATAAATCATTCAAAAGAAAATAAATTGTATACTTTGGTTTAATATGAAAAAACTAAAAGTTATTTTTTAACTAAAAATAAGCTAAAAATATCAGGTTAAGGAAAAATAAGCTAATTGCAGGTAGAGATAATGAAGAATCAGTTAACTAACGTAATTAGCAAGAAAATTTATATAATGTACTAACTTTAATATATTAACACTTATTTTAGAAAACTGAACTAATCAAAGCATAGACTATTTGTAATAATACTACTGTAGAAATTTCTGTAATCTCATATACCCTTATCGATAAAATAAGATAAATATGTTTTTACAAAATATAAATGTAAATTATTACCAAATAAAAGTTTAAACAAATAAAAATTAATTTGAAGAACGATGAATTTATGAGAAATCAACCTACAAGCATAATTCGTAGGGAAAATATACATAAGAATACCATAAAAATTATCTACTAGCCATTAATTTAGAAATTCTAATCAAGAAATATATTATTTTCAAAATTTTACAGGTACACATTTTAATCGGAAACTTCATTAGTTTTATAATAATAATAATAATTTAGACATATTTTGAAATTTTGTTAACTGTTAAATTAGCATATCTATTATTAAAACATTTTTTACTTTTGCTCCACGCCGGAAAGTTTGTTTTCTGCTTTCTTTTATTTCAAAATCATTTTCAACTCCATTTTTATTTTTTAGCGATATAAACACATTATAAAGAGTAATTTTTACCTAAGGATAATTATTCTTAATTCAGAAATATCATATTTATCGTGAAGGATGTGTTCTGATGAAAACCTTTACGTTTTCCCATTAAAAATTTCTCTATTTTATTTTATTTTATTTTATTTCATTTTATTATTATTCTTTGTATATATATATAGGTATAATAAAAATAATGATAATATAAGCAAATAAAAATAAAATAAAATAACTATATTTGTGAAGAATTACCTGCAAATCGATACTATATAATGAAATATACAAGGTAGTATAAACTAATACCGATTTTAAATTTCAGTCATAGAATTCACGAACGTCATTTAAAGTATGAGAACCATGACATAAAACTAGTCAATATTTCATTTCAAGTGACAGTTAAATTCTTTAAAGATTCATTGTCATTTAAGACGACGCTTAAAGCTTGTCATTATGAAATTTCATTCCTGGAGAACTAGCTCTGTTTCGGTAAGATACTTATTTATAGTATTCAATAGATTTTTTACTTTTGCTTTTGAAAGGAAGTTCTTATGAAAGTTCAGTCTGAAAGTTCGAGTTTTCCCAATCTAAGACATTTAATGTTCATAAGTTTATTTCAACGCAACGAAATTCGATATGAAACTTGAATTCTTCGGTGATTTATCTTTAAAAATCAATAGACATGCTTGCGTTTTAAACCTTAAAACGGGTCATTACAATTATGTAATTTTGAATTACAAATTTCTTAAAATTTTTCCATTTTGAATGCACATTCGTTTAATGATCTTGCAATAGATGCAAAAGCGAAAAATTTCGTGTTATTCATATTTTAAGCTGAGCATCATCGCGTTTCTAATATGAACTTTTCTCGTTTGAATTATATTTCGATACGAAACTGGAATTAATCAATGATTTATCTTTAAAAATTAAATAGGAATGCTTGTGTTTTAGGCATTAATACGAGGCATTACAATTATATAATTTTGAGTTACAAATTTCTTAAAATTTTTCCATTTTTAATTCACATTTGTTTAATGATCTTGCAATAGATGCAAAAGCGAAAAATTTCGTGTTATTCATATTTTAAGCTGAGCATCATCGCGTTTCTAATATGAACTTTTCTCGTTTGAATTATATTTCGATACGAAACTGGAATTAATCAATGATTTATCTTTAAAAAATAAATAGGAATGCTTGTGTTTTAGGCATTAATACGAGGCATTACAATTATATAATTTTGAGTTACAAATTTCTTAAAATTTTTCCATTTTTAATTCACATTTGTTTAATGATCTTGCAATAGATGCAAAAGCGAAAAATTTCGTGTTATTCATATTTTAAGCTGAGCATCATCGCGTTTCTAATATGAACTTTTCTCGTTTGAATTATATTTCGATACGAAACTGGAATTAATCAATGATTTATCTTTAAAAAATAAATAGGAATGCTTGTGTTTTAGGCATTAATACGAGGCATTACAATTATATAATTTTGAGTTACAAATTTCTTAAAATTTTTCCATTTTTAATTCACATTTGTTTAATGATCTTGCAATAGATGCAAAAGCGAAAAATTTCGTGTTATTCATATTTTAAGCTGAGCATCATCGCTTTTCTAATATGAACTTTTCTCGTTTGAATTATATTTCGATACGAAACTGGAATTCATCAATGATTTATCTTTAAAAATCAATAGGAATGCTTGTGTTTTAAACATTAATACGAGGCATTACAATTATATAATTTTGAGTTACAAATTTCTTAAAATTTTTCTATTTTGAATGCACATTTGTTTAATGATCTTGCAATAGATGCAAAAGCGAAAAATTTCGTGTTATTCATATTTTAAGCTGAGTATCATCGCGTTTCTAATATGAACTTTTCTCGTTTGAATTATATTTCGATACGAAACTGGAATTCATCAATGATTTATCTTTAAAAATCAATAGGAATGCTTGTGTTTTAAACATTAATACGAGGCATTACAATCATATAATTTTGAGTTAAAAATTACGTGAAATTTTTTTTATTTGATGCAAATGCGATAACTTCCGTGTTATTCATATTCAAAGCTAAGCATCATCGCGTTTCTAATATAAACTTTTCTCGTTTAAATTATATTTCAGTGCAAAAATTCGATCAAAATAAAAAATTTTCAATGATTTTTCTTTAAAAATCAATCGAAATGCTTGTGTTTTAAATCTTATTACGAGGCATTACAATTATATAATTTCGAATTTTGAATTTCGTGAGAATTTTATATTTTGAATATTACATTTGTTTAAGGATCCAGCAATAGATGCAAATGCGAATGCGTGTTATTCACATTTGAAGCTTAGTATCATCGCGTTTCTAACATAAACTTTTCTCTTTGTTTTAAATTTATTTATACAAATATTATTAAACATTGAAAAACTTTACAATCTGCGTATTATATTATAATCTAAGCATTAATTATACTGGAAATATGTAGATCTTTGGAAACTATCTTTCGTTAATATGGGCAATAGAATCTTAAATTGCAACACATAAAAACTTCAGAAGATTTTTCTTTATGAAGTACAGACAATACGAGGGTTGCTATTTATATTTCTGGCCTAGTAATGAAAAAACAAATATGTAGGATCGAAATTGGTTTTATTGTTTTTCAAAATATTCTCCATGATGATCAATACACTTTTGCATGCGTTTGAACCAATTTTCAAAGCACTTTTTCCAGTCCGATTGAGGTAACTCCAAAACATTCGTTTTGAATGCATCAACCACTTCCTCGGGGGTCGAAAATCGTTGTCCACGTAATTTATTTTTGATGTGTGGGAATAAGAAGAAGTCATTGGGTGCCAAATCAGGGCTGTACGGTGGATGACCCATCAGTTCGATCTTTCGCTCCGTCAGAAATGCCTATGTTTGAGTCGATGTGTGAGAGCTCGCATTGTAATGATGAAGAATGATTCGCCTGTTCTTCTGCTTTTTTCGAATTTCTCCGATGACTTCTGGCAAACAAATGGTCGTGTACCATTCAGAATTGACCGTCCTGCGTTGCTCTAACGCCACTGTTGCCACATGACCGTTAATGCCGAAGAAACAGGCAATCATTTGTTTCGATGTGCTTTTTCCTCGAACAACTTTTGTTAGTTTTGCCTCGTCTTGGAAGACCCATACAGTCGATTGCTGTTTTGTTTCCGGCTCATATGCATAGATCCATGATTCGTCACCTGTGTAGATGTTATACACAGCCTTTGATGTACCTTGAACGTATTTTTCCAACATTTCCTTGCACCAATCGACACGAGCCTTTTTTTTGAGCGTTTGTCAGATTATGCGGGATCCAACGCGAACAAATTTTTTTTACGCTCAAATGTTCATGCAATATTTTATTGATGCTAGTCATACTAATGTCCGAAGACGCCTCTATCTCACGGTATGTCACATGACGATCTTGCTTTATCAGTTCACGCACAGCATCGATCTTTTCTGGCACAACAACGGATTTTGGACGACCTGCACGGGATTCGTCCTGGATCGAACATCGACCACGATTAAATTCGTTATACCAATTTTTTACAGTGCTGTAGGATGGCGCTTTATCGCTGAATAAAGAATTAAGTTCATCGAAGCACTCTTGTCTTGACAATCCACGTCGAAAGTTATGAAAAATAATGGCACGAAAATGTTCACGATTCAATTCCATTTTTTGAAAGAGAAGAACTTTTCAATTTACTGTCAACAACACAAATGAAGCTATAATGGTAAATCATCTGCTGAATTTATGTTTAAAAATATCAAACTTTCGATTAAAATCGTCTGCGGTCACCTAGCAACACTTACTGTTGCTAAGGCCAGAAATATAAATAGCAACCCTCGTATATGTCTGTACTTCATATGTCTGTTCTACAATTCATAATTAAAAAGATACACATTTTATATTTAGTTTTTGTACTTTAAAACAAAAAGGAAAATCTATGTGAAAACATTTAATTAATGACATTTAAAACAAGTTGTTTATACTTTTAAAGTATACATTTTTCCAGTTTAAACTGAATTTGTTCAAATAAATCATAAAATTTTCAATTTTACAAACTATTTAGAAAGTTGGTTGATCAGTATAGAAAATTTTAATAGAGCAGTAATTTAAATTGAGCAGTTATGGACCGAAGGTAAGGTATTGAGTTGTTACAATAAGGACTGGGGTTCGAAACTCAGTGATAGCTTATAGCTCAATCAGCTTCAGATCGATGGAATTATCTGGAAGTAAAGGGTTTGTCCGGAAAGTATTAGGACTGATTTTCTTCCGCCGCGACTGTACATCGGAGCGTGCGCGCGCCGACTGGATTTGGTAGAGGGCGTTCCTAGCTGACGAACGAGCGGCCGTTCAGTTGTCTCCGAGTACCTGGAGAGTCAGGACAGGCATTTTCCCGCGACGTGTTTCTGTGAGTGGTGCAAGCCGAAAATGCAGCGTTCGTTAGAGCAGAGGTACGCGATTAAAATCTGTGTGAAACTCGGTAAATCTGCGACAGAGATGTTTGATATGATCAAGCAGGCTTACCCAGATGTTGCTTTAGCAAGAAGTGGTGTGTTTCGGTGGCATCAGGCCTTTTTGGAGGGCCGGGAAGATGTCGCCGATGAACACCGTGCTGAAAGACCTACGACTTCGACAAACACCGACAATGTGACTCGTCTGAGCGAAGTTTTGATCTCAGACCGTCGACTAAGTATTCGTTTAATTGCCCAGATGTTAAATTTACCAAAATCTGTGGTTCATGACATTGTGACGGAGCATTTGAACATGCGCAAGGTGTGCGCGAAGATGGTCCCAAAAGTGCTCACTGACGACCAGAAATTGCGGCGAGTGGAAGTGTGCCAAGAAAATTTGAACATGTGTGAAAGTGACCCCCAATTTTTGAATAACGTAATCACAGGTGACGAGTCATGGATCTTTGAGTATGATCCCGAGACAAAGAGGCAATCTTCCGAGTGGCACACGTCGGCGTCTCCTCACCCAAGAAAAGGTAGAATGAGCAAATCCAAAGTGAAAACGATGCTCATTGTCTTTTTTGACATCAAAGGCATCGTCCACCATGAATTTGTTCTGCGTGGACAAAGTGTCAACGCCAAGTTTTACGTGGAAGTGCTCAAGAGACTCAGACGAAGGGTCAATCGGGTCCGACAAGACATCGCAGCCGACTGGAAGTTGCACCACGACAACGCCCCGGCTCACACCGCCTTTTTTTGTGAACAGCTATCTGACCAAGGCCGGCATCCCAACGCTTCCGCAGCCGCCCTGATGTGTCCCCCGGACTTTTTTTTGTTTCCTCGCCTGAAAAGGCCGATGAAAGGCAAGCATTTTGAGACGACAGAGGGGATCCAAGCAGCACGCACCACGGCTCTCAAGGCTATTCCGGAAAATGCTTTCCGTGACGCCTTCAATGCTTGGCAGCGCTGCATTGACGCAGAAGGAGCATATTTTGAAAGTTTTTAAAGAATTGTAACGATTGGCTCAATAAATTTTTTTAAATCAACTCAGTCCTATTACTTTCCGGACAAACCCTGTATATAGGACTTGTGGTAAACACAATCATGTCGGGGGAATGAAATGGTAGATCTTTAAGAAAATGACACTCATGGCCCATAAAAAAGGCGGTTGCAAGAATGATTTTTTTAAAAATTTTTGTCAATCACTATCGAGGACATAATTCCAATAAAAAATATTGTATCTATCTAATATCTATTATGAAATATAAATCCTTATCATTTGATTTTTATAAAGAAAAAAAAAGGCATTGATAAAATAATTTATTGCTATTTCATTGCGGGCTAAGTCAACAAATTTACTATAAAAACTTTTCTTGTTAAAAATCAACTTGTTTAAAACATGCAGAAAAACCTTTTCATATTTACACTAAATATTCTGATTATCACTATTTATATGAATTATTATTTTGAATTTCAGAATTATGCCCATTAAAAAGGTAATTTTATGGGAAATAATTCCAAATAGATACGAAAAATATAATATACTACATTATTCTGCAGAATTAAACTATTGAAATCTATTTTTTTAATGCTTAAAGTCTGAGGGAAACAAAAAAATCCTAAAAAAAGTTATAAATAGCTAAAAAGATTTACCTTTTCCTCGAAGGCTATAAGAGTATTAACTGGCTCGAAGCTGTGCTGTATTTGCATTTTAGTTTACCGCTTCATTTAATTTTCTTATACTACAAAAGCTTTATAAGTGTCTAAAGAAATTTAAAGTTACTTTGGTTTTTCTAAGAAATGATTAGGGCATATCTGGTATGTTTATAAAACTATTTTTATATCATGTTTATGCATAGTTTTTTCTGATAGTACCTGCTTAAATTTTAGTTCACGTCAAACTTTTGAAAAATATTTAAAGCTTAAACAAAAATAGCCTTGATCGCAAAATATAAGCATACATTCTGTAAAGTATATAAGTCAAATTTAATGTGGTTAGTTATTTTTTTTTTGGATTTTGACTACTCAAAAATGTTTTCAGGTTTGAAAAAAAAATCCAATTTGGATTTTTTTTAATATTAAAAATGAGGTTTTTATGTTCTTATTTTTCAGATGTGCTATTTGAATTCAAGAAATTATTATACGTTTGATAATGAACTTGAAATTTATTGATGATGTAATTTTATCTGATACATAAATAAATATTAAGTGTTAATTTATAGGATACTTTTTTATCCTAGAAACGTAGGATAAAATAACGTACCCAAACATAAGCAAAAGTCTGCTGTTTGCAAATTGTGTAATTTTCATAATAATTGAAAATCGTGAGGAATTCACATAATTGTGTAACTTACATAATAGTATAAAAAATGATAGGAATAAATGATAGTTGAAAATCGCAAAAGAGTTCAAACTTCACCAAAAATTAGACAGGCAAATTTCAAAATAAACAATTGATATAAAATGTAAAAACTGTCTCCCAACAGAACTCATTTTCCTAAATAAAAATGTAAATAGTTTGCAATATTAATAAAAATAAATAAATGAATGCAAAGAATACAATCCCACATTGAAGCAATTTTAATGTGTACAAATAATTTTATAGAAAAAGGGGCATAGATGGGGCATTGCCCCATACTCTAGAGCCAGGATGTCGTAGTACTTAAGACACTAAGCTGTCGTTGTGAAGGATTGAAATTTGATTCCCGGTGGTGGCTTGAAATCTAACTAGCTTCATATCAATGGATACTTGCTTGCCCCGAAAATAAAGGTAGTCAATGCGTATTGTAAAGCGCATTACCACCATTACATAAGGTCTCGAAATTGGACAGTCTTGACCTCCCTGATTCCCTGACCGCCGTGATTGCTATTAGATTTGATCCCTGGTGGTTGCTTAAAGCCCTACTAGCTCCATATCAATGGGTACTTAGCTTCTCACGAAAATAAAGGTAGTTTGTGCACAATGCAAAACAAAATGCCACCACCATATTGCATTGGTTTCTAAATTGTGCAGTCTTAACCTCCATGATCCCTTGGCTTACAAAACTGGATATTGTGGTAGTGCTTTTGTTTCTTAGCCGCTTCTTAAAACTATTGTAAGAGATCATGCCTCGAGAAGTCAGCATCAACGACTGTGTATACTTTAGTGGAATTTCATTAAGTAGAATGGTATATATCATTTCAGTGCCAGGAATTCCATCAAATTCGAAACTTACTTTCATAAACTTCAAGCTATCGAGCTCAAATATACGGCCTCATGTAAAAAAAAAAAAAAATAAAAAAAAATAAATAAATAATTTTAAACTTTCTTTAAATTAGTCTTAACAACTAACTTTATACTAAAAATTTAAAAAGATACAAACTTCAACTGAAAAAATATTTTTCAAACCACTTCAGATGAAAGCTTATGGTTTGCCAAGAAAGGGAGTTAAGGGAAAAGTATTGAATCAGAAAGTGATTTCCCCAGGGGCATAGGTAAGAAATAATTAAACACCCGGAAGAGTAGGGATTACTGAAATTTAATCTCCCCTACCCGAAATAAAAAAAAAACTCATGAACTTACTAGAAAGGATTAGGTACACCTTGTAGAGTATATTGACATGAGATGTCATTAGTTAGTGAGGTTTCCAACCTCTAGGAACAGCGTTTCAATTTGTAATAGAGCTTCCAACGGTATAAAACGTTGTATCCATAAGGTATAAAAGTATTAAGTAATTTTTTATGAAATGGAAAAAAAAAACATGACTTTATTCTGTTTTCAATTACTGGTTATATGATTAACCTTAGTACTTACGATAGCCTAGCAGAAGGGGAAAAAACGTAGCTGTATTTTAGGGAAAAAAGGGAAGTGAGTTAAAACAAAAGAATAAGAGCTAATCAATTAATTTTCTTTAAAATAAACTATGAAACTAAAGTTAACAAAATTATCTTCTGAATTTTTCAATCACTTTCTTAGTTTTCCATAAAAGAGTTAAAATATTGTGTTTTTGCATAAATACATACACTGCTAACTAACTAACGGGCTTGATAAAATTTGATAAATGTGGTAAAATTTGGTATATTTATCATGATGCCCTAAAACATGGCATAAAAAACGGTAAATTTCCGTTAAACTTATTAACTTATTTTTTATACAATGCTATTTTTCAATCTAATTTTTTATACTTACATTTAAATTTTATATACATTTTCTATAAAAAATTTTTATGCTCAGTTTTATATTTTTTACTAAATGTGTGGCTATAATTTTGAAAACCAGAATTTCTGGTAAACCGTTACCATATGAATGGAAAAATAACTAAATGAATGATTTAAATACCGTTTATTTTGGTTTTATTAATGAAAATCATATATATATATATATATATATATATATATATATATATATATATATATACAATATTTAAACAATCCGGAAATTTTATTTATCTGCAGATTTTTTATAAATACTTAGCTGAATAAAAAACTTTGCTTTAACATTAAAATTTTTTCGAAATATTTAACGAATAACAAGAAACTAAAAAGTTATTTAGTATACAATATTTAAAAAAAAACTATTTAATATAAAATATTTAGAAAAATCTACCCAGATTGGAAAAGGTATGTATTTTGTTATGAACTTTTGCAGCATTTTAAACACTTACCGGGCTTTGAAACAGTCATTTATATAGTAAAAAAATTAAATAAATAAGAAAAATTAATGAATTATCTATAAAATTTGTAATTTATTTTGAAATCTATGTGTACAACTACAGTGCACTGTTAAGAATATTGGATGTTATTGGAAAAGTATGTCTTGTAAATTTACAACAATCTTAAAACGGTTTTAAATTGTGCTTTCTCCGTTGAGAATCGGAAGTTTTAATCCCTTAAAAAATTACAAAATTAATTTAAAACTCCAAATAAATCACCGATTAATAATTCTCAGCGAGGTCCAGTTACATGCGTCGAATTATCACCCCATATCGATCATATAGATCTGATCACAGAGAAAAAGGAAAGTCTTCACTTTCGGTAACATTTGGGACATTTCATGTGACAGCTGGATGTTATTACAAAGTTTTAATTCCGGGGGAATCGGAGGAAGCATCGAGGGGTGATCCTCTCCCTCAATGTTATTCTTTTCTCAATTTCTAAAACCTTAAAAAAAATAGCACATCGTAATAAAACTCGATGCCCTACAGCACTTGGTGACATGTGGGAGGAAGAATCCGAATAACACCTGCTTAGAACCAGGACTTTCCCCTTGATGTTCGAACAATACGATTATTATACGGGGTGCTTGAACGGGATCTTTTTCAGTTTTACCAGAAAAATAACAGTTTGTTATTTTCCTGGTGTTGGGAGGGGCAGTGTCAAATAAAGGAAGTAAATGCAATGCAATGGCATAGCCAATATAAACTCAGAAAAATCGGTTTGAAATTGGACCAGAATATTGGTGCTTTGAACCATATTATTGTACAAATTTGATAGCTTAATATGATGCTAAATTAAATCAGATTATCATACTTTTGAACTTGATTACGCGTTAATATGATTCAAGTAGAAAGAAAATATGCACTGAAAATCAATGAAAGATGACGCAAAATTTAACACCTTAAATTTGCAATAAATTTTAACGATATTATGGTTCAAATCCCTCTAAAATTTCTAACAGCGAATTGTACTACACTGTAAAAAATTCCGGAACAAACTACGGTATAAAGTTCCGCCACTTTAGATGCATCATCCGTAAAATCGATTTTACTGTAAAATCCATTTCTAAAATAAAATATTATACCGTAATTTTTACAATGATATTTATTTCATTAGAATAATTAATTGATTTTGCAATAATTATTATTGCAAATATTACGCTACATCAGATATTTTGTTCCGTAACGTGTTCCGGTAAAAAATGCTCTTACTGTAAAAAGTACCGGCGGCATGCTTAGTGTTGGTACTTTTTACCATAATTTGATCCGGAATTCTTTACAGCATAGAAAGGGAAATAAACTTATGCATTAAAATTAAGCTCATAACATTGAAACATAAATTTGTTTTCCTAATATATTCAAAAGAGTGTTTTAGTTAATTATAAGTTTATAAGTGGCTATAAATAGATTTACTTAATTCACATAGATGATAAGGTAAAGATAATAGCAAAATTAAACAAATAAGGCAGGTTTTCTAATCATAGTTTTATCAAGTGGCAGATATATATTTGGAATTGAAAGTAGCCTTATTGTTTGTGAATTTCTAGAATTTTTTTTTGTGATCATCGTAACGAAATTTTTTGCGTTAATAGTTGTAGTTATATGAAATATATTAAACACAATAAAAATATCATGGATATTCTAATTGATAATTTAGGTGAAAAAGTTTATTATCTGCAAGTTACAAAATAAACTATTTTTTTCGCTATTTTATTCAATTTCAAAGAAAATTGACCTATTTGTTTACTTTCTATATGAGTTCGTTTCGATTAGAATGTAATTAATGCAAAGTATTTATTTATTCGTTATTATAGCATTTTAAATTTTTGACTCAAGTACGAATATAAGAGAATTCTTGAATAAAAATTCGTACATTTATTTAACATTTAAAATGAATATAAAGTAACAACATATTTATTAAAAAAATAAATTAGAATTACAACGTGAAATTTTTTAAAAAAATATACACATTTCCTATATTAAAAATGTGTCCAATGTCTTTCGATTATTTATATTAACTATGATTATGAAAAAGTAAATATTTTTTTTCTTTTACTGTCACAAAACGTACGTGCTTCAACAAAACCAACATAGACTACAACATAATTTACTAAAAATATTTCACAAATAGAAATTTTTACTCATTTTATATTTTAAAATATATAAAAAATAATACTAAACATAAGCCAGTATTTAATAAATCATATTTTTAATGCCAAGGAAAGACATTTATAAGGAAACTGAACCGACAATAACGCTAACAATAAATAAAACTTTTTATGCATTAAAAATAACCAAACATTGCGAAACACGAAAAAAAAAACTTTTACAGAAAAAAAAAACTATGAGTATTAAAATATTACTTTCGTGGCTTCAGGAAATATTTCAGTTTAAACATTGCTTACTGAGCTCCCAAAATATTTTGAAATCCACAAAATCAATATTTTAATGCCACTTTTATACGTTAGATGGCAGTGCTATTTGTTAACTTGAAGAGTATTAAAGTCGCTATCGCCAATTTTAAAGATTTTCTCGCTCTAAAAATCTCTTTTACGAAGTTAAGAAGAACGAGAATCCTATTTTGATAAAATACTCTCAACTAAAGGAATATTGGCTGGGGCTGTGATAAATATAGAACATTTCTGCATTTTTCTTAAAAATTCTCGCTGTTGCCAACTGACCTTAGTTGAATAATACGTTTTATGGAAAAAATCTTAAAATTATTCCAGTTTCTTAGTATACAATGAATGGTTAATAAGATTATTTATTTTGGAATTGATTAACTGAATAATATCTATTTTGAATGAATATTTTAAGTTTTTCTAGTGTCTTAATATACTGTAAATAATTATGAATTACTTTACAATATGCTTTATAAAGTATGGTCATTAAATAATATCTATTCCAGAAAAAACATTAAAATTATTCCAGTTTCTTAATATACACTAATGTTCTATAAAAATAAGTCTTATTAAATAGATGTGTTTAATAATATCTATTTCGAGACGAATATTAACATTATTCCAGTTCCTAAATATACGATAAATGATGAATAAAGAATTTGTCTTATTAAATAGATTTGTTGAATAATATCTTGTCTGGGACGAATACTAACGTTATTCCTGTTCCTAAACGCACGATAAATGATGAATAAAGATTATGTCTTATAAAATGGATTTGTTGAATAATATCTAGTCTGGGACGGATATTAATATTATTCCTGTTCCTTAATACACGATAAATGGCGAATATATATTGTAAAATAAGTTATATAGTTGAATAATATCTATTCTGGTTTTAATATACAATAAATGGTAATAAGAATCTGTAAATATAAATTGAAGAGTTTGTGTTGTCTGTGTTTTTCTCTTTTATAACTTCAGGACCATTTATGTTATAGTTTTAAAATTTGGATAACTGGTGAAGGGGACAGTTTTGACTCCCTATGCTAAAAATCTTCAAAAATATTTTAGTTAAATCATTCAGAAGTGACAGTCCAAAAACGGAATTCTCTCATTGGCTTTGAGCTAGCGTAATTTATTTAAATCAAGCTGCAGACGATTCTATATTTTTTTCTTATTATTTCAAACATAACATCAGTGAGGTTTGCTGGTTTATAGCTCTCATTAATAAAATAGAGGGGTTAGTTGCACGTTCTTAAATATTAAAAAAATTTTATTCGTCAGATATTTTATTCGTCATAATCAGATAAACAACGTGAGCGTGGTACCATTGACAGATTACGTCACCTGTCCAGGTTTAATAGGCACCAAATATACTAACATAGGTACAAATTATTATGTTAGTGTACTAACCTATTAAAACTGCAATATGAAGAAAAGAAGTTTTTATGGCCTCTCTAAAGGAAAATCATTTGATTGTTGTAAGTTTTAACTATCACGAGTTGGAGTCAAGCAAAAGCATAATTCCAAATGATATTAAATGCAGTTCATCTTTATTCTAATGGGATTAAACTGCTGAAAACGTGCTTTGCTTAATCTAATAACGTAACGCCACCGGGAACGACAAAATGTAATTGTTTTAGCTTTATTCATTGTGTTGGTATATGTTTTTCAAATTTATGCGCAATTTCGTACTGTTTTCAGTAGTAATATATTCATTGTTTTCTGTTTTTTTACAACGTATGAAGAACGGCTATTCAGCTAATATGTCCTATAAAATTGATTAGTTATTTTATATCTATTCTGGAAGGAATATTAAAATTACTCTAGTTTTCTTAATTTTCTGTAATTGTTCAATAAGAATATGTTTTATAAAAATGATTCCAATTAAAAATATTTCCCTGTTTGTTTATAATTTTTTTTTGTATTTATTTCAGTAAAAAAATATTCATATATTTTTGGGTAACTTGTTTGAAGAAAATTGTTTTTTAAATAATCATTTTACAAATTGCATTTAAGACAGTCCTTTATAGAATATATAACTTCTAATGATTAATTTATAAATAATTAATATTGAATATTGTCAGTCAAAATTTAATTATACTTTATAATTTTCTTAAAGTGATTTAAAGTGATTGTAATCTTAATAAAAAACAGAGACGGAAAATAAAGTTAAAATAACAGAAAAAAGGTTTACAGAATTGCATTACATTACAGACATACAATCGTTTTAGCAGTATAATATTTCGCTACCAAAGAAAACACTTCATTATTAAAGATGTATTTTCCTCAATCATAAATGCAATGATTAAATACTTGCAAATCAATAAAGAATGCGCTTCATTGTTCATTAGTTCAATGAATATTCATATACAGCCCAAGGCTAATCTCACCCTGCTTTATTTATATACAAAGTTCGATAATTAAAGCAATGTTCAAGAAAATAATTTGTAAGGATACTTTTACAACAATAAATAATTTAGAACCGAGGCTGAGTTTTTTTTCCAGATAACTTATTTCGTTCATAAAATGTAAATATCACGAGTAGGTATAAAAAATATAAAATTATTTTTGCACTAGAGAAAAAGGAGCTTGTATATTAAAAATAAATTCTAATATTCAAAGAATTATTTTTCCGTCTTTAAAAAAAAATTATACAAACATTTTATGTTCATGTTAAAATATCATAATAAATATTTAGGCATGGAGCGGTATGGTATGGTAATGGATTAAGTAGTGCATTTTTTGCTGAAAAAAAGCTGCATAAATTCCGGATTTAATTATGGTAAAAAGTACTGACATTCAGGGTGCCTGTACTTTTTACAATTCATTTTTACTGGAACATGTTATGGAACAAAAAATCTGATGTACCGTAATTTTTACAGTAATGATTACAGTAAAATCACTGAGCCCCTATGATGAAATAAATATAACTTTATAAATTACGAAATTATATATAACGGTAAAAATAGCTTCCTAAAAATTGCTTATATATTTCAAATTTACAGACAAATTTTAGAAAACTTTATTTATAATTTCTTTTAATAATGTCTCTTTTAACTTTTCTCAACACCAAAACGTATTTATTTTATTTGTCTATTCCATTGGAAGCCTAATAGAATTTATTTTATATGCACTTGTCTAATAAAACTGGATATGAAATGTAACTATTTTTAATTACAATCTTGTTTAAAACTATAAAACAAATATCATTATTTTGCAATTGCGGTCAAAAACCATTTGAAGCTTTTGAGTGAAAAATTTACGAAAGGAGGAGTAAATTCATTATAAGGGATTCATTACGAATAGCACAGAGAGCGACATAAGATTTACAATTCAGTGTGAATAGTGCGATGTAGTTATAATCTCACAGTTCACCCTTTCTTTTCTGTCATTAATGACCTAAAACATTTCAAAGCTAGGTATTGATGAAACTGTTTTGTAAAAGTTCCCCTCTTCATTGCTTTGACGTGCGACACAACGACCAGGGCGACAAATTAGAAAAGTACCGTCCCGACCACCCACTTTCAACACCCTCTCTTCACAGCAAAGGATCAACTGAGCGGGAAGCATACTAAATCACCAGAACATAGAATACACAAGCACCTGCCGACGGTCAATCTGTGTTCTAATCCTACTCAAAACTCCTCCTTTGCAAAGCGGTGTCCTAGACATGTCGAAGGACGCTTTTGCCATTTGTTGCTGTTACTCCACCAGGACTGAGTCTTTCCTTATTATTCAACAAGGGAGTTCGACAAGTCTTTCACCCCTTTTCAGGGAGCCAATTTGATTGAAGAGTTCGATGATGAGTCATAGAATGTTCTGATGAAGAGGATGGGACAATTTTCGGTAATTGAAGAATATAGAGCCGTTCGACTTTGAAGTGGTACCGGACTTTAAGGGAATGTGTGTGGAATGTTATAGGACGCAGGACAAAATTCCAACTTTGAGAGGACTTTTGGAGTGGACCGTTGAAAATTCGGATAGACTGAAGTGATCCTAGAAATTAATGTTTCGAATTCGCATTCGAAATAGGCTTGGATGTTTTGTTATTTTTATATCACAAAACTTTTTTGATATCAACATTTTAACATTTATTATCAATATTTAAGTAACACGAAGAGAATTACGAAGAGAAATTCTCAGTGAAACTATGTAAAACATATATTTAGAATAAATTTTAATAAGAATTACAGGGAAGCATTAGATAATTTATAATGATGTTTGCAAACACAATCTATTATTAATGTTTTAATGATATAGAGTCATTTATTACTTAATTATGCAAAGTAGCTCGCTATAAACTAACCAAAATCTTTTTTATTATGTTATCCAAATATTTTTAATTTTGACTCACTAAATGTATTAATCTAAATTAAAACGTTTTCGAAAAAAATATTAAAGATATTACAATATTGCTTACTCGCAAACGTAGAAGTAATGTCTAAGTGATTTAGAAGATCTTAAATATCTGAAGTCACAAATAACTGATAGCTTTAAAGAATATCATAAATAATTAACTAATTAATGTCAATATAGCTATTAAAACTGATGTAGTTTACAACGTCAGTGAAGAATTTTTTAAAAGCATTAATTAATGTTTCGTAGCTTTTGGTTCCGAAATGTCTTTTATCAGAAAAAAAATTCTTTTGTCGAAGGTAATCAATATCAATAAAGAAGCAGCCATTAAAAGCTTCAGTTAATATCAATGATTCGTTCAACGCTAATTAATGTTAGTTTTTTCTTTCAAACTTTTTGTTTTGCAAGCTAAAAAAGCAAATATTATAGTGGTTTTATGAAAGCAGAACCATACCATACGTCGTCAATGACATCAACATCAGTGTTATCAACAATGTCAAGAAGACAGACAGATTTCTTTAAGGATACATTAATGCTTGCACTTGATTCAAAATTGTCGATCTTATAGCATAAATGTTTGTTTATAAGTGGTTAACAGCATCAATAATGTTATTAAGATAAATTATTGAGCAGACACATTTTCCAACTTAGTAAATGACGCTTTGTTTGCTTTTAAAACTAACAGTGAAATTTAACTGAATTTTTTTCAAGATTTCCTAGAGAACTACATGAACGAAGTAGTTTCCAGGAATATTTTCAATAGTTGCATTAATTTATAAACAAATGTATCAGCTAATTCGGCTATTAAGACTATGCAATGAAAATTATTGCTATTATATTTCAAAATTTTTATTTAAAAACTTTGTAATTTAAATATGCAAAATAGTACTTATGCATCATAACTTGAGAGAAATACATTTCATTCTCAAGTTCTTTCCGAGTACAGGATTCATTTGAGTATTGATCCAGAAATCAAAACTGAGAAAAGTAATTTGAAATTGAAACAAAGTATCTTTCATTTGCGGGACTAAACTTGCCTACACTTACAGGGGGAAATTTCATTCTAAACAATTTAAGTAGACAAAGCAACTTATAACAATCTAATGGCGTAAAGCCGTAAATCTTGTAATTTCAAACAATGACAATCCGCATGCAGTTTCCACTATTTCTACGAGACATAAATTGTTAATTGTTATACGCAAGAATCTTATTATTATCTAAATTAGCTTATTTCTTTTGCATGCGGCAATTACAAAACCATTATATTAAAGCAGAACCCAATCTTAAATTAAATAATTGATTTAATTTGCGCTTCCGTGACAATGAACAGTTTGAAATTGCACAAAATATCCACCAGAAAATCAAAAGGAGATTTAACTAAGCTTCTGTTCTTTCAATGTCTATATCATTGCCATCAAAAACTGCGAATTAATTTAAAATTCCGAGCTAGGCAAATTCTTCACTGCCATTCTTTTGAAACAATTACTTTGATAACGCGACTTTTCGAAACTTCTCGCCAAACAGTAAAATTTTATCATTATTTTTAAAATGCCTTTGTTCCAGTTTCAAAAATACCAAACCTTATTCGACAGAAACACAATCGATTGAGAAAACCAATTAATTTTCCTCGCAGGCCAGCTTAAGTTCCCATTGGTTGTCTTGCAAGATGCTATATGGAGGGGGGGATAAGAGATAAATATGGGCGATACAATCTTAAGATTACCATAATTAAACTGCATTGCGGGTTCTATATCCCCATGGCGTCCTGAGACCAACAAGCTGCTTGGCTTTTGAAGCAATTAAAACAATTAAGTAATTCGGAATACGTTGTTTCTCCAGTGGGGTTTAATAGGACATATCTGATGGCTCAAAGTTCGAAAGAATGAATTATGGGAAAGAGGGAAGGAAAGTGATCAAAATACATGGCGATATAATGGAAATAGCTTTTAAAGTAATAAATTTTAGTTGAGATTCGGGCAACGATTTGAGTTTTAACTTCTAAGGAAAAATTAAGAATGCATTTGATTATTTTGAAGAATTTAAGATTGGAATTTTTTGAAATGAGATTGTTCTGTTTTATTAAACACTGTTTGAGTAATTAAATTTATGATTACAAGCGGAAAACTCTATAAACATAACAATTGCTTTAAATTATAGAAGTGAATATATTTTTCTTTCATTTTCAGAAAAGTCTTGATTGAAATGTTTTCATTACTATTTTATTTTTTATATTACTGTTTTAACTTCAATATGCTAAATATGAAATTTATTTTACCTTATAAAAAGATAAAGATATTGAGAAGTTTTACATGTTTAAAAATTTTATTTAATACTAAGAGTTCTATTTAATTCTAATTCTAAATGTACTACTTACTTCAATAATAATTCTAAAAGTTTTATTTAATATTAATTCTAAAGATTTTTATAATACATAATTAGGAATTTAGGGTAACTAAATAACTTTATTGATAAATGATTAAAAGCAATAACGTGTATAATTAAAAACTATTCTTTAACTAGTATTAACTCTTCAATAAATAAAAAAAAAATCGTTCTTGCTGAAATAATTTTTTTGCACGTTTTTAAATTATAATTAAAAAGCATAATAGTTGTTTTTATTCTGCAAAATCAGAAGCTTTATATAGTGTTTATATAAAAGTTTTTTAAATTAAAACTATTTTCAAATGAGGGCTCTTGAAACGAGTTTTTTTAATTCAATGTAACAAAATACAGAATTTTCATAACATTACTGAAAAAAAAAATTCGGGTTAATAAAACCAAAATATACAGTATTTAAGCATATCATTTGGTAATCATTTGGTATCCTACGGTAATGGTTTAACGGTTTTATAGTTCAAAATTATAGCTCTAATTACAACACATTTAATAAAAATACGAAACTGAAAAGTTAATTTAATCAAATAAATGTGGTTTTTTTTGCCATCTTAGGAATACATGATGAGGCTGCCAAATCTTGCCCCTTTTACCAAATTATACCACATTTACCAAATTTCAACACATATTGTAAAATTTTATTTTACTCTTACTTTTATTCATTTATTCATTTAGCATTAGACAAATATAAACGTAGTTAGTTAAACTGACGAAAACGTGAATAAAAATGAAAGCAACTAAATATTCTGTATTAAAAAAAAAAAAAAAAAAAACATAAATGTGTAAACGAGATTTTAATATAATTCCTCTGAATTTTTTTTTGCATTACTAAGAACAAATGATAACTAAGTAAGAATTTGAGCTCAAAAATGTTAAAAGAAAAGAAGTTTTTTTTTTTTTTTTTTTTTTTTTTTTTTGCATAGAGTAATTCTACGGTAAATCGCAAAAAGAAAAGTAACATCCTATTAAATTGTTGCTGAACTTGAGAATTCTTACAAGTTTTTATTAAAAAAAACAACATAGAATAGTAGTGCAATTTGCATGCATAAACTGTTATAAAAAAACGAAATAATATAATTATAATTTAGTTTTAGAAAACAAAGCCTAGTTAAGCCTAATAAGAATTGAACAAAAAATTTTAAAAAAATTGTTTTTTCTCCTAAAAATAAGGATTTATCAAAACAATTTTAAACAACTGCCTTAAACTCTAAAATTTTGTTTATTAACTTCATATCTACTTAATTTTTTTCGTATCAAATAATTCGGAGCGAAACCCTAAAGCAAAAGTAAAATTTTATTGAATGATAACTAAAATTACGATTTCTTAAAACATGCTATTAAATATGAAGCATTTAAATTAGCGATACAGTTTACTTGCATAAAGGGTATCAGGAAAACGTGAAAATATAATAATGATTTTATCTAAGAAAAAGAAGATAATTTAATAGGAACTATTAAAAAAAAACCGCAATATTAAAAGTGACGTCCCATTGACTAAGATTTATTATTGACTAAGATTTCCTACTTCTATTGACATCCTATTTTCTATTGACTTCCTATTGACAAAAATTTCCTACAATATATTATTAAACTCAAAATACATAGAATAGCTATACAATTTTCGCGCATAAAGGGTATCAGAACAATATGAAAATATAATAATAACGATTTTGTTTTAAAAACAAACAAAAGATAATTTAATTAGAACTCTTAAAAAATTGTAAAATTAAAAGTAACGTCCTATTAAATTGTTACTATAACTAAGATTTCCTGCAACATAGTATTAAAATCGAAATATATAGAATAGCGATACAGTTTACATCCATAAAGGTTATCAAGAAAACATGAAAATATAATAATAATGATTTTGTTGAAAAAGCAAAGAAAATTTAATTAGAGCAATTTAAAAAAATCACAAAATCAAGAAATTAAAAGTAACGTCTTATTGAAATGTTACTGAATTTAAGATTTCCAACAACATGTGTGCATAATGGGTATGGGAGAAACTAGATAATATAATAATAATAATTTTGCTAAAAAAAGCTAGTTTAATAACTATAAAAATTATAAAAAATATGATTCTTTTATTGTAATAAAGATACATAAGAGTAATTTTTAGCAAAACCAAAAATGAGTTTAGAAACGTCAAATGAAATTGTCTTTTTCGTATTCACGCAAAATCGTAACAATAAAACTAACATCCTATTGAATCGTTACTGAAATTAAGATTTCCTACAACATGTTATTAAACATGAAATACTTCTGGACAATTCGCGTGCATAAAGGGTATCAGAAAAACAAGACTGCAATGACAAATTAAAAAACGGAAATATGAAATATGTGGTGGTCTGGAACAAGTTCTAGTAAGAAGAAAAAATTCTCGTGGTACAGTGGAACATGCACTCTAAAAGTCACTCAGATCCAATCAAACTTGAAATATTGCAATGAATATCAGCACGCAACACGCATTTTTCACAAGAAAACTACAAAAGCCTGTAATTCGCGTGCAATAAAAGGAGTTTTCTTAAAGCAGGAATTACTTTCAAAACACAGGGAAAAGCATTAGGCTGAAGCATGTAAAAGAGTTATGGCTCAATTGGCAGTTAAACAACTCATCTTTGAGTGGGTGTTGGCATTTAAATACTTTATATGACACAATTACATTCGATATGATTATAAATTATTTTGGGGGTTATTACTTTATTGTAGGTTATGAGGATGAGGATTTATTTATTAATGAGTTTTATATGTTAGCATTTAATTGTTTTAAATACACTGGTGCAAGAAATTAAGAGAATTTGCAGACTTGGTCGATTAGGTCTAGAACTACTGGACCGATTTTAATGAAATCTGATATGTACATACATTGATACAATACAAAACAAATAACCATTCAACAATTGTAATACACACGCATGATCGTCCGTAACACTCGTTGTAGTTGGATGGTATGAAATTTCCATAGGACAATTCAGGCCAATTGCCACATGAAATGATAAACAGCCTTATTTTAAGTATGAAATCACGCTAAAAAGCCTGTATATCTGTAAAAGGGGACAATACCTCCTATTAACGCATTTTATTCCATTTTTTTCGCAAACGCTGTTTCATACCTTTCAAATCCAACGAGTGTTACGCAGAATCATGCGTGTGCATTACAATTGTTGGATGGTTATTTGTTTTGTATTGTATCAACGTATGTACATATAAAATTTCACTAAAATCGGTCCAGTAGTTCTAGAGATAATCGACGAAATCCGAAAATTCTCTTAATTTCACACACCAGTGTAAGATAATTTCATTCGATATGAGTATAACCTATTAATAGGATTATTATTATGCTTTATTTTATTATATTTAAATTTTTAAAAGTTGGATGTATAAAAAAACTAATTTAGTTGACAGTTATTAAAGTAGCTTGTTTCTTAATTTTATTTATAATTTAAACGATGTTATAATCATATAGAATCTTATACTAATAACAATTTTATAGTTTTGAGATTTAAATTTAATTTAAGTGATTAAAACACAAATGTTATATGAAAATAAAGATGTATTTAAAATATGATTAACGAATTAATTTAAGATAAGAGACAAGTGATGCAAAAACTAGTTTTATTTATGATTATTTACTTGTTAATTAAAAGAATCCTTAATTAAAAACTACCTAACTAAAAAAATATGATAGATGAAAAAGTATCGTCATGTAAACGAGATATGTGTTCTAAAAATAATATCTGTAAGATAAAATTTATCTAAAAATATATATAAAAATTGAGTTCAAAGGGATAAAAAAATTAGTTTAATTTACATTGAATGTTTCGTTAAAATTGAAATTTTTAAAATAAAATTGCTATTTTTAGAATACACATTTAGAATAATTAAAGAATATAAAGCTTTTGAACCGAAATGTATCAAATTTGGTTATAAAATGTAAAAATCAACTTCGCAAAAAGAAAGAAAAAAAAAAGAAATCAAAAGAAGTTTTATTGAAAATTATGCATATTGCTGTAGAATTAAGCCTATTGTCAAATTATTCTATAAATTGCATTATAAAAAACATTATAATATTTATTGATCAACGTACCTTTTATGCTTTTGTTCAATTATTTCATATTTATTGTTTGTCTCATTCGATAAAATATTACATATTAGGCACATATATTGAAGAAGTTATTACAGAGTATAAACCAATGTAAGAAAATTTTTATAAAAACTTTCAAAAAATAAAGAATAGTTATAATAAGTTTAAACATAAAAGCTATATAACGCAATATAAGTGTTTTCATATAAATTTTCTAACATTAAAGTTAAACGACAGAATCAAATGCTAAAACTATAATAGTATAAAGAATATTACGCTAACTAAATTGTAAAAAAAAATGTATCAGAAATAATTCAATGAATATAAATACATTATTTATTTCGCCAAATTAGAAAAAAATGATATTTCTTCAAGAAGTTATAAACGGCTGGACAATTTTATACCCAATAAAGCCCTAAAATTACGCTGAATATATGCTTATTTAATGAAAAACTAATTTGGGTTCGGAGAAATCGGATTTGCTTACAGATGTTTCTTCATGTAAAATATTATTTTTGGGGTAGTAAAGAAATAAAATTAAAAAGTTTACAATTTGAAACAATTTGAAAAATATACGATATAAGATAAGTAAATTTCAACGAAGTTTTTGACGAATGAAACCTTTTATCGCTGTAATGTTTGTTTTTCTACACTAATAGCGATTGTGCCAGAAAGTTTCTAGTTCCTGCGCCGATTCTGTTCTCGTCCATTGTAAAATACATTTCAATTTTTTGTTTAAAAAAATAGCTACTCATAATTTAAGTTAAAATATCTTTGAATCATTTTTGAAAGTATAATTTAGTATTTTTTAATTTAAGAATTCTATTCAATATCATAAAAATAAAAATTAAGTTTTGACGGAAACTTAAATGAATCATTTAATGAGTTAAATTAAATAAATCATGAGTTAAATTAAACAATCTAGTTAAAGAGAATTCTGTTGTTTTATTACTATTTAATTAAAACTAGCAGTTGCAAAATGAATAAATTGCATAAAATAAACAATATGTTTATTTTTTCAATAATTTAACAAATCATAAACGCTTGTTGATATGGAATTAAACTTATTGAAAATAAATCCTCAAAAAGTTGTAATAAATATATATAAAAAAATATTAAAATAATAATATTTATTTTTAATATTTAGGTTCGGTAACAGGTTAATATTGACATATTCATATTATATACGGAGAGAAAAATATTAACAGACTACAATTATTAGTTAATAACTTCATAGCAGTAAAAGATGTAAAAAATTAATTAATCCATTAAGAAAATTAACGAACTATTTCTTCACGATGGTTCGTAAATAGCATATTAAATTTATCTGTTCATTGTATCACATATAACCAAATATTAAGAAGAATATTTATCAAAATATAATTAAATAAAATGTATAAATGAAGGCAAGAAATAACATTAACGTAACAAAAACAGAACATTAATCTTTAACATTCTGCAATTTTGTCTCATACTAATTTAACAAAATAGTTCTTTTCATTTTTTCATATCCAGTCTATTCACACCACAACAATAATAAATTACTCTATAAACACAAATCAATAGATAACTATATTAAGAGCTCACCAAATTCAAAATCTCCAACATTCAGTCGAAAAAAACAGTGATAACCAACACGCACAGCACTGAAGAAAAACTCTTTTTATTGATTTGCAATTTCTCCAAAATTACTTTTTAACCGCGGTTAAAAACTGTATCAGAAAGAAATAACATAGTGCGAGGGGGCCTAGTGTCGTATCAGAATGTGTGTGCGTGTTTCACACCAGTCCCGATCAATAGGACAAGCAGTCCGTACTAGGGACTGCAGCAGGAAAGCCTGTAGAAAGTCAGGGTACTAGTATCACCATCCTCTGTGCTTCATTCACTGAAGAGTACGAGCAACGGTTGTGGATGAGTTTTACTCGAAACACACTGAAAGCATCGACAGGTCGTAGCGCATGCGCATTAAGGGGTTGACGAACACTACCGCCGCTATTCGACCGAAAGGTTTTATATATTTATTTATTGTTTTCATTTTTTTTTTTTTTCAGTTTTCTTAATATTTATTTTTTTGTGATGTGTAATTTTTCTTATGGTGGAGAGTGCTTTTTCAATTTCATCTTGGGTAGGGTGCGGTGAAATATTTCTTCCTTTTTTTTAAAATCTTAATGCTTTTCCCCTTTTTCCTTAATTATTAATTATTCAAATTTAGATGGGTTTTGTCGAGAGTGTTTCTTTGCTGTAAAAAAAAAAAAATGAAGGAAGAATTATTGCAGCTTTTGTTTAAATACGGGAATAAGGCTTGTAGAATGTGAGAATTGCATTAAAAGGATTATAAGCTAAATTAAGATTTTTATTTTTTTTACGTAAAAAAGATGCAATGATAAGGTAAAAAAATAATGCACTTTTAAGATTAAAAAAAGTTTGACTTTGATAAAAAGCAATAAATTGTGATAGTACTTAAAGCTAAAATGTGTTCCACTGTAAAAACCTGATATTTTATAAAGTAAGTATCATCGGTTAAATTAATATATTTTTATTTTGAAATGTCTTAAAATAAATTAATATTTTTGTTTTTTTTTATTATTCAAATTCAAAATGAAAAAAAAAATCAATTCTAATGATACATAAAACACGCATTATAAGCTGACCTAATACATTTTTTTCTTAGGAAGAAACATTATGATTTGTAAATATATAAGCATTCAGGTTTTTTGTACTTTTAAAAATAAGATAAAAAAAAGTGGTTTTTAGTGATTAACTTTTCTATGGAGAATATTGCGTATTGACCATACGTGATCTATTTTTAAATTCCTTTCAAAAACTAAACAAAGAGGTATATTTCATAATGGTCACAATTTAATATTTAAGCGCGCAGAAAACAGCAACGCTACTGAAATCTAACTAGTACAAAATAAGCATTAAAAGCTCAATTAAGACATTTTTCTTTTAGAAAGACAAATAATGATTTGTAAATATAAAAACATTCATGTTTTTTGTTCTTCTGAAACAAGAAAAAAATAATTAAAATAAACCAAATGTTTTGGAGTGATCAATTTTTTTTAATGTAGAATGTTCCGTATTGACCATACTTGATGTATTTTTAGAATCCTTTTCAAAAATCAAATAAAAAAGTACGCTCCGTAGTGGCTATAACTTAAAAATTAAGCATGGAAAAAGCAACAACGTCATTGAAATCTAACGAATACTTATTATTATATGAAATATATGAAATACATATGATAGACATATATAAAATACTTATTATTAACGCGGAATGAAAACATCAAAACCTGTTTGATAGCCAGAAGAAACAGACACGAGTTAAAATGCAATTATTAAAAACATTTTCAACTCTTATCAGAGAAACAAACTAGCTTTTTATTTTTATTTCGCCATCTTATTTGGGAATTCAAAAGATTTTGTAAGCGGTTTTGTTTCTCAGTCGTTTAAAATGGAAAACCTTTTAATTAAAATGGAAAGTATACTTTTTTCATTTTTCCTAATACTTTACTTCGTTTTTGATAAAAAAAAAAAATCTAAAAATATTTTTAAGGGTGGTTATTACAGAGCACAGTGTATTTTACTACACACATATAATAGTGAGATGTTAATTTAAATTTTAAAAAATCCTTTTGTTCTCTTCAAAATCCTTCTTTTCAATTATAATAAAAAATTTCAGTAAATCCTTTTCAAATACTTTTTCAAACCCTGTTTGACCAGACTATAAAAAACATATGATTGGTTTAAAATACCATTTTGTTTCAGTGTTCAATTCATTAAGAATTTTAAGGCATTGAAATAATTATGCATGAAAATGTTGAGCTTGTGAGACTGCACCGTTCTTGAAAAAATATTAACGAGCTCATACAGCATTTGAGGAGTTTAGAAAAAAATGCAGCAGTTTCATTTCTGTATTTTTAATGCTTGCTATTTTAAATCATTATAGAATCCCCAATCGTTTTTAATGTTTATGTTTATTAAAAAATCAAACTCTCAAACAGAAAATAATCAAATCAAAATGCACAATGTAAAATTTTGTTTCAGAGTTATTGGACTGAAATGAAATTACTTTGAAAAAAATAACTTTGTTATTATCTTTAATAACATTTGAACCTATTAAGCAGTAAATGCTTTAAATAACTTACAATTTTAAAATTATGGTATATTAATTTAAGTAATTAGAGGAAAAGAGTCTTAATAACTTAAATATATATCTAAAGAATATATATATATATCTTTAGTATCTTTAATTCTTAAATTCTTAACTAAGTCTTAACTAAGAAAAAAATCATAAACTAAGTCCTTCTTCATTTTAGGCCGTTCTAGAAGCAAACGATCCAAAAAGAATTATTCCAAAGAGAATGAGGCATCTATTCCTTTTGATACAAGAAATGTTACCATTTCTCCTCAAAAAACTAATTCAGGTCTATTTGGTTATACTTTGTCTGGAAAACGTGAAATATATTTCACGGAATTTAATGCAGAAGAACATAGTCGTAGAAAAGAAAGCATAAAAAACAGGCTTAGGAGTGTATATTATTGACTATAGTAAGAGAGGAGATCAAAGACATATGAGATTTAAGTGAAGGTAAGTTATCTATTAAAGACAGTAAAACGACTTTGCCCGTTTGATAATTCTTATGTCTAATAATGAATTGATTAAAGTAAAATGTGATTTTTCAAAGAAAGTAAAGATATTAAAGAAGCCAGCGGATGTTCCTGCCTATTTGATGGTGAAGGAGATAATGTAGAAGAAAAATAACAGTGGAAGTTAATGTAGAAAAATATGGTTGTAGAAGAAAATGTAACAGAATGTAGTCATAGAAAAGAATGCCGCGGTAAGAAATAATGCAGAAGAGAATGTATCTGCAGAGATAATACAGAAGAATGTAGTCGTAGAAGAGTTTTCAACTATGATATGAATGCATGGATAGTGCGAAATAAAAAACAGACTTCTCTGAATAACTTTTGATCCATTGATCGGATCTTCACGTTTTAGCACTCAATCTTAATGGTTCAAAGGGGTGATTAATTAGTACTGATGACATTTTAAATTGCGAAATCGGACACAAAAACGTACTTTTCTTTAGTAAATATAACTTTTTTTCGATGGATTTAGATTTCTGACCACCAAATTATACCGTGCAATCTGGAAAAATATGACCCCAATAGTTTGATCAGGATAACGGTCCGAAATTTGTTAATGTTAATTTTGTTTGTTGTTTGTTTGTTAATGTTAATTTTGCTTTTAACTGTTAACTTTTTAAGCAAATTGACAAACTTTTGTGCACACAATTAATGAAATTTGTCTATCCAAAGATAATCCTATGCAAAAAATAACTTTTAGTAAATATTTTTTATTACTTTAATTAATAATAGTTAATGATTTTCAATTGTAAGGTATAAATTTTTTTACCTCATTTTAAAGAAAGATATTTAATATTGTAAATTACAAAATTTGATCGAAATCGGTCGAATATGACTTTTTAATGAAAATGATGATTAATAAAAATATGACTTTTTTCAGAAATGTTTTTCAACGCAACTTATCATGAATGATAAATTAATTGATTTGAAAACGTTTTATTGAAGTTTTACCGTCATTTATTTTAAGTTTTAAAGCAGTTTCATATTTTTAATTCTTCCATAAATGCTCTAACACCTGAGCCATTAAAATATTTTTAGAATTGGTGAGACAATTTACAATTAATAATCTGGAGAATAAAACGTATGCATAATGTATGCTTTTGCAATGGCCATTCAGGTCTGTTACTTTTTATCCTCTGAATGACTTTTTGATTAATGATTACACGAATCATTAATTTCCACGATTCCAAAGTCATCTCATCATCATAAGAGTGGATAGATGCAAATTTAACCAAGACCAAAAGGTCTTCAATAATCCATGTTGTAGAAATTCTAATTTTTCATTAATGACAGAATTGTGAGTGTTCTGAATAAAAAAAAACATTTGTTCAGAAATAAATTGCCTAGATTAAAATGAGAATTTCCAAAATTTTAAGCTAAACACACTAGGCATTGCTTTAAACTTAAATTAAGAAAATTTCTTGGTACAATTTTTTTTGACAGGCTATTAACAGTCATGAGAATATCTATTTAAGTACAAATATTGTGTTTAAGCTAAGTCAAAGTTTTTTTTTAATGAATTAAGGCACGTGTCTTTAGACTCCCTTTTAAATAGCAATACGAAATAGACTTAATTTGATGAGTTTAAATTCAAAACCTTTCCGATGTGTACTGAGCGGTGTTTGGATAATTATTCGTTATCATCATTTCTTTTTCATTTATAACAGAAATTTAAAGTGAAGAGATTTACAGAGTTGTTTTTCGATAAATTTCGAAGATGTAAAAATATCGAAGTGAAAAATAAATGTACAAATAAAATTTTATTGGTAGTTGTTTTGGCACCCATAAGAAATTGTAATTTGTTGTTTGTTTCGTAATGACTATTTAGAAAAACAAAATGCCTCTGCTAAAAGCATATAATTTTAAAATTTTCCCCAAATACTGTAAAATATTCCTAGCCAAATTACGGTAAAACGTACCGAAACTTTGGTTGAGTCTACCATGAAAACCATTTTCCCGTAAATTCCATTTTTACGAAAAATATTTAGCCGTAATTTTTTTCAGTAATATTTATTTCATTATAATGATTCAATAATTTTATGGTAATTATTACTTTAAAAATTTCGGTATATCAGATTTTTCGTACCTTATTAACATGTACATGTTCCAGTACAAGTTCCATGTAACTTAACATGTTCCAGTCCCACTTGTAAAAATGTATTTTACGGTAAAAAGTACAGGCACCTCCAGTGCTAGTACTTTTCAACGTAATTTGATCAGGACTTTTTTACAGTGTACTTCATTTTTAAGCACATACAACATCAAATGTATGTTCTGTTACAAATCGTTTGATTAAACACTACATACCAAGAGTATTGTCTCAGGAGTATTTAAAATTAATGTAACAGGACTGTTATATGCTGTTTTATACAACTTAAGTAAATTTCTTCAACTCGATAGCGTTAAAGGCAATTAATTAAATTTCTTATTACTTTATGTAGCACAAATAAACACAGTTAATATATATGCATAAAAAGTGATTTTTATATTCAATATCTAAAGCTAATTTTTGTGTAACAAATTTAGAGTTACGTACGCGTTACAATTTGTTGACACAGGGAGCATTGTAGGTGTTATTTATATAACAGTGTCCTTTCTTATTAAATTGTCAATGCTTTTTTTTTAAATTTTAAAGGATAAAAAAGTACGAGATTAATTATTCAGGAAAACATTATAAAAGCCTTTGAAAATAAACGGAGTGACCCAAGTTAAAAGATGAAATTAATCATAAAAGTTAAATGACATGAAATAAAATAATGAAATGTTATTTTACAGTTTATCTATTTTCACAATACTATACAAATAGCGTAAAAAATTTTATGAAATAAAATTTTTTTCTATAAAAAGAAACTTAAAAACTCTTATTTATTTTGTAAAAAGTATGTAAAGAAACTTTTGTAAAGGCATATATTTTTCAAAAAAAATTCAAATAATTCTGCACAGTGTATTTAAATCTTTTAAAAATATCATGCCCTCATAAATCCTAGTATTTTTGAGGCTTTCTTTAGCCTGGAGCAAAAGTTCTGTTTAGATTCCGTTTTATAAACTAACTTAACTATTTATTTGCATAAATCCTGAAATTTCAAATATTAGTCAACAAAGAAATGGATTATTGATTTTGGTTGGAAATATGACTTTGGACTAAAAACTAGTTATACCAAATACCTCTCCGACATTTCGATCAATGTGAAGATAGACAAAGAATGTTACACTTTGTAATTATTTTAGCGTTATATAATACTTGTTGATTTAAACATCCTGCTTTATATAACAGTTTAAAAGCTCCGGGTAAGAATTTTGTCGCGGCGAGGAAAAGTAACTACCGGTTGAAGATACAAAAATAGTTACAAAGCATCGAACAAACGAGTAATATTCAATTCAGAATATCTATATCAAGTGCAGCTGTTTATTTGGCGAGAAAGATATGCGATTATTGCTTACACAATAATTGAATTTGATAGCCAAATTTGTACCTTTGAGACCTGCTATCTGAAAGAACGTTATTAAAGACATAACTTTGTCAGAAATCGCTTCCAGCAGCCTCATATACCAATTCTAATTATCAGATAAATCACCTGTCTCAGCAAAAGCAAACACAGCAGTCCTTGAGGACAGGCTTCCATTTTATTAGCCACCTTGACTATTCGGAAACGCAAACTGACGTTAACAAATCGATGCATGCGAACTGCTCTAGCTATTGAAACAATTTGGTGAAGGCTGTTGTAATCTGACGCGCTCAGTGTTTCTGAGTTAAAGGGTAATCGTATTACCCCCTGTCACTAATTAGAAGCGCTCTTTTCTCCAAGTGCAAATAAAGTTTCACTAATCTGGGAAAGATTGCTTTGACAAGACAGCTGTTCGAGATAAGAGAATCAACTTATCTTCTAATTAATTATTCAAGCCCAAAACTCTTCTCCGATTTCTTAATGGAAAATTTAAGGAATTCACTCTTTTCGTGATTAGTTTGCTGGGTAATTAGGGCAGGGATTAAAGGTTTAAGGCACTGCAGAATAGCTTTTGGTGAGGAAAAATATGATTTTATATTTTCTGAATAGCTCGTTGCCTCTTTACTGTTTGCACCTCTTAATCCTCGAGACATTTAATTCGTACAAGATATACACAACATATTTCAGGAAATAAGCTTCGAGCGTGATAAAAGAAGTGGGTTTAGTGATAAAAGTTTTAGAAATCAAAATTAAAGTAATGGCTGAGATTAAGACAGGTGGAAGATTTTCTAATTATGTATGTAACATATTGAAATTAAAAATTGTATATGTAATTACACATTAACTAAATTATTGCTGACAATTACAATGTTAAAAACTTCTCTGCAAAAATGGTTAAATAGCAATTTATTTTATTGTTATTTCACCATATTCAACCAAAACAGCCGAAAAACCACAATTTATAGTTTAGAGACTATGCTAGTCGTAAATGGTTAAGAAACCGTATAGTTTTGTATTCACGTTTTTTAAACGTGCCAGTTTTAAATGTTTTTCAAACCGTAAAGGTAAAAAATGCTCCCAACCATAAACGTTGTGGTTAATCGGAATAGACTGCTGCCAGTTTTTTTTACCGTAATTTCAGAATGAAAACTCTTACAGTGTATGTAAGCTGAGAAAAAAATGTGCTTTTAACGAAAGAAAAAAATTAAGAATTATATTGTGGGAATAGTAACAAGACTTGTGGATGTCCAAAATGTTGAAACGTTGACATTTTTGGGATTGTATCGACATTAATTTAGTTACTATAGTGAATGTCTGAAAGATTTTTTATAGAACTAAAAACGAATGTTTATTTGGAATTAATTTATTTAATATTTTAATTTTAGGGGAAAAAACTTAATTATAAATCAATCGGAATTGCTACTACATCATGCACAAAACTGAGCAATATATATCAATGACAAAATTAATATAACTGAAATAACTTCAATTGTTTTTAAAAATTTACTATTATTCGTTGCTCTTTCCGGTGACTTCACAATATTTTAAACAAAATAGACTTTAAAAGCTCAGCTATTCAAAATTTAGATTAACTGTATTCGGTATCATTTGTTATGATGCTTTTGCTCCTGGTCAACTTATTATTGTAAAAATTTACAACAAATAAGACTGATGGCGAAAACCGAAGAACAGAGACCAACAACGAAAAACCTAAAAAGAAAGATTAATGAAGAAAACCATGCAACGAATTAGTTAAGTCATAATATTGAAATTTTAAGACAAGAAATAAAAAATGGTATGAAATTAATTTTTTTATTAATTGATTAAGTGAAATTCCAATCGTGTAAATGTTCACAGTGCTAGTTAAAGTTTCTTTGCTCTACAAAACCAAAATTCTTTATTCTAAAACATTTTACACAAAACAACATATCAGAACTGCATGTTCCTAAATAACTTTATGGCAGACTATTCTTGTTTTTATTATTATCTATAGTTATTATTAACTATATATTTTAAGAAAATTACATAAATATGAACTTTTGAAATTGGCCTCAATAAATTAATAATTAATTATATAATGTCTATTCACTGAATAAAAGCTTAGAAATTTATATGAAAAAGTAAAAATGACAATTCATAAGTTTAAATTTCCAAATGACGTTTATCACCAGCAAAATAATTAAATAAATAAAAACCAAAACTTCCAAGTGTAATTTAAATAAAATTAACATACATAAATAATGAAAAAAATAGTTATTCAAAATTTACATTTAATTAAATTTTACTTAAATTTTAAAAGGCGAACAAAGATTAGAAAAATCAAACACAAAAGTCTCAGACTTCCAGTAAAAGATAAAAGTGTCTGACAAACGGCTTACTACTAAAAAATTACTGAGAATTAATAAATCCTTTTTTTAAAGTATAAGGTTTTGAAGAAGTATACATTATCTTATTGATGCTGAAAAATATCTTTATTTTAAATAAAACTGTTAAGAAAATTTTTTTTTCTATGAGAAAACTGAAAATGAAAACTATAATTAAAGTTAGTTTAAATTTCGAGCAATAAATGGATAAAAGAAAAACCTATTCCAGTAGTAATAAACTCCAATACTGTAGAACTTTATTTGATATTTATTTATTTAAACTAAAATACATGGTTGAGAAGTTATAAATAAAAATTAATAGAGAAAAAAACCAGAAAACTTTATTCAGATCAAACCAAACAGCAATAATCTAAATAGCAAAACATGTAGTAAAAACTTTCTTTAATGGACTTTCACTTGCATTAATAAAGAAACAAAGAAAGGCTTGAAAAAAATTACAAAGAGAAACGCATCTAACTTCCAATGAAAGAAAGAAATCTTGCATTATTTGCCTCAGTAAAGCCATAAGATGAAAACTCTCGAGGCAAAGTGGAAAGCAAGATAAAAACAAATCACATTTTTGATGAATTGTCCAAGAAACAACCCTTTGCGTGCAATTTACCATTATCGCTGTCTGACCTGCATTTGCGTGTGGACGGAATGGACACAGAGCAAACTTTAAGATTTTTCTTTTTTACCAAAGAGTATTCCACATTCCGTTTAACCTTGTTTGAAAAACTCGGTATTGTTCATCCCAAATCGCGATCTCTCGAAAAATGTGTTCGCCAATTTGAAAAAAAAAAGCTCTTTCCAGATGGTTTTAAAAAGTGGTTTTTATTGGAAAACTCATTCACTAGTAGCTGGTTTAATTAATGTAGAAGGAGAGTGAGGGTGAAGCGGAGGTAATGAGGATCGGTATTCGCGAGACTAAGTAGGAACGTTTTGGGATAAAAGAGTTTAATAAAAAAAAAATAAAAAACGATGTTATCTTACGTTTTATGTTGGGAAATGATGGTTTTAGAATAAATGCTCGCATTGAATGGGATCAGATGTAAATATTGAGTTTTGCATAAAATTAAATATGCAAAAAACTTCTTTTCGGAGAAGTGTATTATAAGTAACAAAGAGTATCCAGCATATTTAAAAAAAAAAAAAAAATATCTAGAGGTTATTAACTTGACAAACATTGATAGAATGAATATTAAATGAGCTATTTAGTTGAATTTAAAAAGAACTTTTAGATCCCTAAAATAAAGATTGATTTAGTTTTGGGATGCAAAACATATCGTTAGGAAGCCATTAATTTAAAAATCAACTTTACCCATTGTCAGATATTTTGCTAGACGAAAAACAAAAAAAAATATTATCTCTACTGTGTATATTTCTGTTTCGTTTAATTAATGAAAAAAAAAAGAGTGGTTTGTGTAAAGACTGTTGCAAACTGATTTGTTGTTTAATCTTTGCTGAAAAACTAACGTAATCGAACGCAGCGGTAATATTTCTAATCTAAATACAGATTATTGACATCCGGTAAATCCATTTTTACCTGAGCATGTTAAAGAATAAAATATCTGATATATCGTATTTTTTACTGTAATAATAACTGTAAAATCATTGAATCACTTTAATTAAATTAATATAACTGTAAAAATAACAGTATATTATATTTAGATTAAAAGCAATTTTACTTTTAAATGGATTTTACGAATGATGCGCTTAAAGTACCGATACTTTATACCGTGATTTGATCCGGAATTTTTTACTGTGCATTCTATAATTTCAAGATCCTGAAAAAAAAAACTTAGGAGTTTTCCTGACTTAAAAAATTATTATTTTAATGTTTGAACAAGTTTAAAATAGAAATATAACTTGAGTCAATTTTCTTCTTCAAGAAAAAAAAACATCTAACTCATTTAAAATTATTTTTATCCGAAGATTTTATGATATTTTAAGCATTGTTCTTGTCAGTTTTCAAGCAATGTAAATTCTTCTTCGGCTTTTACTTTGATATAGATATTCTTAAATCAAGAAGCTGTCTAATATAAGTCACAAGCTAGGAATATATGTTTTAAAAAAGTGCAAACTGATCGGTTAAACAGCAAATACCATTAATTAAAACAAGTCTTAGCACTCAACTTAAGAAACGTGTGGATAGTAAAAAACGGTCTGTCAGCAGAACAAATAAATTGTTATACATTAACTGGCATGTTTCCAAGAATTTTATTGTTTCATTGTTGAACTCATAAAACAAAGAGAAAACATAGCGTAACCGACATAAAGCGAGATATTTTTATTTTTCTGGATTTTAAATTTTTTGTTGTTGCTAAAAGTATGTAGTGTTTAGGAGAAAATAAATTTGTTTTATTTTATTAAATAAACATTGTTGATTAGATTGATGGAAAAATAAAAGAATTTATCATTTAAAAAGTCCTTTTTCAGAGTTCTTTTTTAATTTTATTTAATTTACGTTCTGAAAATGGGTGATGAATTGTTCCTTGCCTTTGTTCATTTAGTCGAGCGAAAAAATACTATTTAATTTTTCAATCACGAAAAACAAAAAAACAGACAAAAATGTTTTAAAAGATGTATTTCGAATTTTATTTATTTATTTTGTTATTTGTGATATTTATTTATTTGTTTTATTTGCTCGATTTATTAAATTTTCATTATATATAATGTTAATTGGATTGGATACTGTTTATTGAATTAAGAGTAGAGGTAGGATATAAATTCAAATCTGCATAATAAATATAACTAAAATTCAGATAATTGTATTTTCTCTTACTCGTATGTGATATATAAACACCAATTTCGATGTTCACATTTAAAGAGCGTTTAAAACCTTTCATAATTGGCATAAAGTGTTAAAAAGGCTTTCGAAGAAATTATACTATAATAAATAAGATGTGATTTTTACTTATTTTGGCAGTACGAGAAATAGAATAATGTTCTTCAACTAATTATATAATTTGCAATCAAAGTATTTTTTTTTTCAATTTTTCACATTTTAATGGATTATAGTTAAAACTTATTAAATCTTAAAAAAGAAGTAGGTTCATAGTTTCATACTAATATTTGTTCTTAAATTATATTTATTATTGACTGAAAAATAAAGGTATTTGAATTAATCGTTAAAATTAACAAAACTTTCAGGGAACATATTAGTTTAACTATCATTTGGTTTTTCCTATGACTGGCTCCGTAACGTATTTTTTACTAAAAGTGGTGTAGTTTTGAAAACCAGAATTTCTGGATTATCCACATCATATGAACGGAAATTTTTAAATGAACTGTTTAAACATCGTATATTTTGGTTTTATTAACTAGGCTTATGTTTTTTTTTACCAGAAATATTATTGCCATACAGTGAGGCAATTCTACTAGAATTTTTTCTCCATGCAATTAAATCAATTGCACGCTTTTTTTTTAAAATTTACTTCTAACATTGCTTACTAATTTGTCTAAAATTCAAAAAATATCACAGGGAATATTTGTTTATCGAGGAACATTGTGATAAAAAGAAAGGCAACGAAAATATTTCATAACTTATTGTAAAATAATACCGACTTTGTGTGTACATTATTTATGAGCTGATTAAGTATTGCTCCATTGAGAAATAGTAATAATTAACAAATAAAAAAAATTGAGAGAGAGAAAAAAGAAAATGAAAGAATTGCTGAAAAAGAGATGACTGAAGTTATAGATGGTTTATTAATGCGAATAAAATATGAGATGAAGTTAAATTTTTGTATTTTTAATCTGTGTTAGTTCTATTTAAACAGTTAAGAGGCAGCCAATCTTTTCAGAATCTCGTAACATTTACAACTTTAGAAGATTTTTAAATAAGTAAAATAAAACGTTTTTTTTTTTTCGTAATGTACTGACTGCACATAAACTTTTTTTTTTTCTTTTTTAAAAATTCTCTGGGAAGAATTCCTTTGCTGGCTTTTTTCACGTACATTTTGAAAGATATTAAAAATTTCCAGAGACGAACGTTGCAATATTCCTTATTTGATTTGAGTCCAACTACTACGAAGAGTCAAATTCATTCATGTCCTCAGGGCACATCTATCACGCCCACCCATCAAACGTCTACTCCTTTTGACGTCGGTCGTCGTCTCCAGAAAACATGAAAAAGAACAACTTCTCTCCTTTCAAAAATCTGTCTAAGGTACAGGATTCGAAATAAATAAACACATCAAGCAACTCGTGCCCCCCTCCAAGGATGAACCCGATGCACCTGTGCCAATTGCGTCAACTCTTCTTTTTCTTGAAGCTTTTCCAACACTCCCGAAACACCTTTATGTCTGGTATCTTCCTTGGAGTCCATTCAAGGTTAGAAAAACCTTGCTGAGATCTTGATGAAAAAAGAAATAAAAGAAAGTTTTTTGTATGAAAGCTTAGCCACTGAGGCCCTATAAAAATAGGGCTGGTCCCAGAGGGGATATTTTCTTCTGGCTTTGTGTGTGAAATTCGAGAAGGTGCTAGATCTTAATTTGGTTAGGTGTTGAATAAATAAAAGGAAGACTATTTGTTACGTAAATGTGTTCTTTTCATGGTATAACAAAAATTCTAGCAAACATTTTACACTTTATTTAGTTATAAATTGTATGAATTTGTCTATAAATGTGAAAATCGCATTTATGACTTAGTAAAAAGTAATTGTTTATACACCCACTTATAGATTAACTTTCTGTTTACAATTGAATTTACAATATTCTTTCAATACTCAAAAAACCTATTAGATTGATTCTGTTTTACAATTCAGTATTTACACAAAGCCTCATAGGAAAATATTATTCAAAGAAAGTTTTTGATTAAGCTGGCTATTCCTAAAAGAATGGTGAATTCTGGCTATTTTTAAAAAAAAAAATTTGTTTTATGTTTTAATGGAATTTTTTGTGAAGAAATGAAAGATGTTTGCTTAGAAAACAGAGATTTCGAAACCGATTGTTAGAAAGTTAAGTTTTTAAGTGAATAAATGAATCGATTCTTTAAATCTATCCGTGATTTCGTAGTCTTTAAAGTGCTTCTATATTGTTTTCAAAACAGCGTTTATTGTTTTGAAAACAACAGCTAATGCTTTTTAGGTTTAATGAAATATTTGATAAATTTTATTTTATCTTTAAATAAAGTTAAGGAATTATGATTTATAGTCAGGTCACACATGAAAGATAGACACGTCAGCAAACTGAAAAAGACCAGACGCTCCCACTGATAGAATTTTGCAGTTTATCCTTGAAATTGAAATTTGATTTTTTTTCTGTTTCTCTATACTGTAAAAAAATTATGAATCAAATGCCGGTGTTATACCGTAATATATGGTAATATATCTGATATTATTCGTTACGGTGATATATTTGAACTATAGTAATTTTTACAGTAATAATTAATGAAAAACCACTGACTCACTCTAATTAAATAATCTTACTGAAAAAATTATGGTATAATATTTTACGGTAAAATAGATTTTAAGGATGATGCACCCAAAGAGCCGGTACTACTTTATACCTTAATTTGATCCGGAATTTTTTTTACAGTGTAGTGAAGATTATCCTTTGTATACAACATTTGTTTATTTATATAGTACTCAGTTCGAAACAAATCAAGTACTTTCCTTTAGTAAAAGTACATCTGCTTTTTTAACATAAGGGTACACTGCAAAAAATTCCAGATCAAGATACGGTAAAAAGTACTGGCACTCTAAGTGCAGCATCCACAAATTCCATCCCATTTTTTACCTTAAAATTTTGAGACCGTAATTTTAACTGTAATATTTGTTTAATTACAGTGATTCAGGGAATTTACTGTAAAAAAATATTGGAAAAATCATGGTACATAAAATTTTTTGTTTCGTAAAAAGTTTACGGTAACAAATACTGGCCCCCTGAAAGCCGTACTTTTCACTAAAATTTGAGCTGGAATTCTTTACCGTGCACCAGGCATTCAATCAAGATCTTCATTGTTTTGAAGCAGATGCTTTTTACACCGAATTCGTATCTTAATGTCAAGAATAAAACACGCGTTTAAAATAATTTTTGAGCATGAGAAAATGAAGAAAACCTTCTGCTGTAGGACGACAGTTTCCAAATAGGATTAAGTTAAATTGAATGCAGATTTTAATGTCACAGGAATCGAATACGTTAATACTACACCAAAGTAAACGTCATTTTAACGAAACTATGCAGTGTTAAAAACTATGTCTGATGAAAAACCAAAAGAAACAAGGTAAGCAGTCAAGAGAATATTTTAAAATTATGTAACTTTCAATTATCTGATGGATAATCTCTCTTTTCTGAGGGATTAACAAGGTAAACATAACAAAGCAAACTTAAATGTTTAGAAGCCTATTTAAAAGCAAACATTGTATAAAATGTCTAAAAAGTATTTAACACAGTATTAAAGTACTTATGAAAGCGATGTTTTAATAAAACTAATTAATATTTTCATCTATAGATTTTAACATTTTATAGTATTTACCTTAGAGAAATCAAAACACATTAAGAGCTTAAGGTAAGAAATTTAGGTTAAATTATTTTCCCCTTAAAATAAATAAAACATTTTGTGTTGTTTAGGAAAAACTACACAGCCTACTTTAAAGATATAAGAAGGCAATTTTACTCACTTCCCAAAAAAAAATCAAAGGGTATTAAAAAAAACTAAAAAAATTTTAGCATTATTGAGAAAAATATAAAAAATATTTACTTTCAAAAAGTTGAACGTTTTCCATAAACAATAAGATCATCTTGCGTTTCTAAGAACAGATAAAAAAAAAAAAAATCAACAGAGTTTGCCAAGATCCATAGCTCTAAAAAAATCATTCCACTGTTCCATGTCCCCATTTTTTCCCCTATATACCGTAAAAAAAAATACTGAAACCCACCCCCGGATATTCCAAACGAGCTATTTTTTTTCAAAAAAAAAGAAAAAAATTTATATTTGAAAAATGAAAATAGAATAAGATCCCACTGGCGAATGATGTATGAAAGTGGCTTGTGAATACAATTTAGCCTGTCTGAGCTGAAAAACAATTTTCGTAAAATACGGCAGAATATCACCCTCTTCCGAGTCATCTATCAGTGCATGAGTAGAGGTGCAACAAACGCTGCTTTTTCAGTCTCCCAACCCCCACCGAAATTTGTTTATTTATTCATATTTCTTCCAAAAAATATACCGGTTTGAATGCACCAGGAACCAGAAACGATGCTTTCGAATCCATAGGATTGATTTATTCTGTGAAACTAACGTCCGAATCGCATCTTATAAATTAGCCTCGTTTTCCTAAAGTCAGCGGTGATGAAGGACGTCTTATCAATTTGATTTTCAGGCGGTTTTCCGCCGTTTGTTCCACTGAGTAATTTTTGAATCTTGTAAATGATTTACAATATGTAACGACTTCTTATGCCATTAATTTTGTCAGTGATGAAGATCAGTATTATTTATCAAAATGGCGGAAAGAGTTTTTCACTTTATTTTTCGAAATTCATCTTCCTAGAAGGGACTTGTAAAATGGATTATGTCTTAGATATTTTTGGCTTTCTAAACTAGTATTATGACAATTACTATCATTCAGGAGTATTGTTTATCGCTTTTAATTACTGTTCATTACCTGCTATTGATTTTTCTAAATACTTGTCATAGCAGTTAGCTTGTGACAATGAAATATTGTCACAAAAAATCATACTGCAAATATTTCTGTAATTTTATTATAATGAGATTATCATTTTATAAAATGGTTCATGTCTTAGATGTTTCTGGCTTTCAAAACTAGTATTGTGGTAAATACTATAATTCAAAAGCATTGTTTATTGCTTTTAATTATTGTTCATTACTTTTAACCTGTTATCGATTTTTCTAAATATTTGTCACAGCAACTAGCTTCTGACAATGAAATATTGTCAAAAAAATCATACTGCAATGAATTACAATAGACGAAAAAATATCTCTGTAATTTTTTATAATAAAATTATTGTTTTGTTCAATTTTAAAAATTATATCTTACTCAGAAAAAATACCAGTTTGAATGCTAAAAATGATGATTATTTGTTCATATTTTTCTAGAAAATATAACGGTTTGAATACTCCAGAAATCTTTTTTAATTCCATTGATAAAAATCGAGTTGTGGAAATTCCTGTTTTCGTAATTTATATTTGTTCAAGGGACTTAAGAAATGGATTACGTCTTGTTCCTGATTTACACAACTAGTAATATATATATATATATATATATATATATATATTATGAATTTTCTCTATAAATCTGAATACTTATCAGAGCAGTTAGCTGCCGAAAAGGAAATATCACGAAAAATGCATTGGATGATTTACATTAGGCGAAAAAATATTTTCTGTCATAAAATAATACTAAAACTATTTTTTATTAATATTTTGTATTTATTTTATTTTCCAGAAAACATACTGGAAAACATACTGGTCAAAATGTACCGGCCGGAAGCTAAAACGATGCTTATTTATTCTTATTTTTTCCAGGAAGATATTTGTAGAAAATATATTTTTTCTGTAAAATATAATGGTTTGAATGCACCATAAACGAGTTTTTTTAAAATCCATTGATAAAGGTTAGAATTATAAATGAAAATTGCGGAAAAAGAATTTTATTTAATTTCTCCAAATTTCTCTTTCATCAAGGGATTTTCAAAATTGATTAGGTCTTATGTGTTTCTTGCACTTTGACAATTTTCCTTAAAATTATTATTGTCTTATTTTAATTATAATTTACATGTTACCTATATTTCTTTATAAATATCAGCATTTAATTGCAGTTATTTTATTACAAAATATTATTAAATTATGTTCAAATCAATTATAATTATTAAATAAAATACTTTTGTAGTAAAATAATATTAGTAAAAACATAATTGAGAAAATTTCCATTTTTCATTAATTAAAAAGAAAAATTGCACTTATATTATTACTATTTATTATTAATATTGAACTTATTATTAATAAAGACATGAAATATCATTACGACAAAATACTAAAAAAGAAATAAAATATTATACTCTAAAAATATACTATTAATACTACATTAGTGTATAAAAGGAAGAAAAGTATGCATGGAATATTAATATAAACTTAAAGCTCCCGAAATAAAATATTTACTAAAAGCACTCTTCAAAATATTAGTTCTCAAACTTGTTTTTTCATTTTAGTAAAGAATTTTAAAAATAAACAGGATTCAGTTGTATACAATAACTGAAAAGCTATTTATCCATTTTCTGCAAACTTTAATCAAAATCTTACCACTGTTTGATTTTCCAAGTAATAAGCATTTTCAAATATCAGCTCTTATGATTCTTTTGCTCCGAATAAAACTGTATTTTACGTATCGTAGAAAAAACAATTAGCAATATTAGTTTTCTTCAATGATTGAGATTATGTTTCAAACTTTTAAACATGAGAATAAATCAAGATTCAGTGAAATATTTGATGTATACACAAATTTTTATGAAAAATAAAAATATTTTTGATATAGATAATTTTCTCGATGGTTTAGAAAATGAGAGAAGTATTATTTTATTCTATTTTAAAATTTTCAAAAAAAAAAAAAAAAAAAAAAACATTGTTTGAAAACAAAAATAGAACAGTACGAAATTAAATAATACTAGATATTAATTCCAATTGATAAAATTTATTAATAACTGACTGTAATGTCCAATTGAACAGCTGACTAGCAATTTAAAAGTAATCATCAGTTAATTTGATCAAAAAGTATTGTTAAATAATTTTAATAACCATCAAAATTACCGGGACACATTATCTTTTAAATAGTTCTGAAAAGCGGAATAAAACTACTAAAAAGGAAACTTCATATTAGATTAATATATTTGCAATACAATTTGAAAAGAGGTGTAAAGTTTATTATTTTTTTATCAATATATTTATCTATCTTAAAAATCTTATAATAACTAACTATAATAGCCCATGGAAGAAGCAATTGACGAGTAATTTGAACCCACTCATCGGTTAATTAAATACATTTGAGTAACGTTATTAAAATTTAAAACTGCCAGGGTGTATTATTTTTTTAAAAAGAGTAACGAAAATCAGGAAAAATGCAATTTTAAAAAAATATTGTAAAATAAAGGTAAAGCAACATTATTAGAATAATATGTTACGATTGCAATTAAATACAACCTTCAATTGCTACATACCTACGTAACCTAAATATCTAAGCTAACTACAGTTACCTGCCACCTGACTGTATACCGAATTGTATTGCATATTCAGATCATGCTGACCCGGGGTTAGCTATTAAGGGTTAAAAAGAAATATTAAAGAAGGAAATAAGAATGATTAGAAATATGTTATTTCTAAACAAATATAATAAAAAATAACTTCAGCTTTATGAGCTGAGATTGAAGCACTAAAATGTCGAGACCAACGGTATGAAATAGCAATATGGTCAGTATTGCGCACCGGCCTCTTTTACTCCCATGAGTTGTTAGTTCCAATCGATCTGAAGCCGGATGGGCTTCTAGCCAATACTGGAAATAGAACTCGACCCTTCACATGACAGCTCAGTGCTTTAACTATTGAAAATAATTTGAAACTAAATACATCATGAAGAACAATAACTTAATGCTATGTTATTTTCTATAACTTAAGGCCATGTTTTAATTTGTTATGTTACTCAAACTAGTTATTCTAACCGATTAGAAGGATTTTTTAAAAGGTTTAAATTAAAGTTTTCTGATATTTTAATTAAAATAATTTTTTTGTGGTTGATTCATTTTATAAATCAAATTAAGTAAACGTATTAGTAGTTTAATATAATAGAAAGTCTTTTTTTTATAATACTAAATCGTATTTAGTAATTAATCAGTTTAGTTAATACTATTTAAACGTGCTTGTAATTTAATGTTTTCGAATAAATATTTACCTTTCAGCAAACTTTTTATTTATTTATTATTTTTTTTTGGAAGCAGAAGTCATATTACTTTTTGTCCATTTTTTTAAATGGAAGATTTTTTGTGTGACTACTTCTCGTTCGGATGCGAACAATAACAGTGAAATACTCAACAAAAGTGTGCTATTCGGAGCAACTTTATGATTTTTATTAATAAAAAAAAAATATTGTTGGGGGTGTAGAATTCTTGAATGGCTATTGAAGTTCCCCACATTCCTCACAAAATATTAATTTCAGGGAGGTCTCGAGAATAACTGTTATTTATTAACAGTTATTCAGTTTCCGTCTGAAAATTGATTTGATGTGAGGTAAAAAAAAGAGAAAACTTGACACAAATTCCCTCCTACAAACAACACATTACAATCGCGTTAAACCGGAAGAAAGTGAAAGGGGTGGTGGAGGTGGTGGTTACAGGAGGGAAATGACGTTATATGTTGCAAGCTATTATTTATTTATTTATTTTCTGCAGTGCATTCGTTTCAGGGGCTTCGCTCATTCCTCACAGATAAGACCGGGGCTGCGCCCTAGAAAAGGGGGAGGATTCTAGATCTAAGGGAGATAAATGACGCTGGCGGCTGCTAATGACTCCCTGGTCAACGCTTCCCGCACACCAAAGAAGCCCTGGTAAGGAAGCAAAATGTGCACATACAAGAGAAGCTATAGTCGGTCATATGGGAACAAAAAAAAAAAAAAAAAAAAAAAAGAAAAAAAAAGAACATAAATAGAAAAAGAGAAAAGAAACCTAAATAAAGATCTATACCGGTAGGTCCAACCCATAGTGGCTTCCTAAGTCTTGCCTTCAGAAGATTTGCGCTAAATAAATGTATTAATGATCTTGTAATTAAATCCATACAAAAATATTAAATCCATACAAATTTACAATTATACATATTAAATCTGCACAAAAATGTAGACATAGGTATGCGTATTCTGCTAACATACATTTCAAAAACCACGTACAGTATAACCAGGTAATATCTGAGCTCATCTTATAACTATATCTTGCTTGTGCTAATATTATACGATTGATAATATATTCGTGTCCAATATACAAAATTGTGAAAAACGTACTTAATATTTTTAGAATTTTTCTCTAAATATGTTAAGAAAAATAAAATTAAGATTAAGATAAAGAATTTAAACGAAGAATATAATAGTAAATGAACGTCTCTAACTTCTGTTATAGAATTCCGATTCTTTTTCTGTCTTTACCACGTCTAATTTGATATTGATTCATAAGAATCTGACATCGATTTTAGTTCATCGTACATTTAACTATGAATTTGCGAAAACTAATTCTGCATATAAAATACAGATAAGTTTCCAATATAATTTATTTGTTTTTATCGAATTTTAACTAGAAGTTGTTCAAAAGTAAAAATTGTTAGGTTCTTCAAAAGTAAACACTAAAAAATTTTGTGAAAGTTTATACAATTGTCTACGGTTGAAAGAGTTTGGGAATTTGTGAGATAATTTATGAAAATAAGAAATAAAATGTAAGAAACACATAATTTCTTAACTATAACTGCTGAAATAACATACAACATTATTTGCATCCTTAATTTTAAACTTTCATAAAATAAGAAAAAAAATTCTGTATAAAGTTATTTATAATAAAACAGTGAATAGCTTTTACTTGAACAAATTTGAGAAAAATCATTTTATTTTTGAAAAACTCTTTGATGACAAATTCGCTTACGTCATATTAAATACTATAACACTTTCTTTCAGAGCTAATTTTCTTTGTTTTCTTTTCAAAAGCATATTCTGAGTAGTCAGAAGATTTCTATTATTCACAAATTTGTTAGAATTCGACGAAAAATGAAGTCAATAGAATAATCAATTGCGTCTTTCTTTCTTTGGAACAAAATAAAATTCGCAATACGAAAGAAAAATATCGGCGAATATTACGCATTTCCGCCTTCAAATGACCTTTTGTCTCTCTTTACTTATTTGTAAAGAATGAAATAGCAAGCGCTTCTTTTTAAAGAAAAAGTAATACCTGAATTTTGTAGCTTTGTGGTTTTTGTTTCCACAATAACTACAACAACTACGTTGTTTGCGGTTATGGTATTTTTAAACAGAAACAAATAAATATAGATTCTGATTAGTTCTATTTCATTTAGTGTCCTTATAAATAAACAAAATCATTCAAATATTTTGTATTTTAGTTCTTTATCATATTATCATGTATAATTTAAATTTAAAATTTGAAAATCATTTAAATTTGTGAATTAAATGAATAAAAATACATATTTATTTAAGTTCTTTATTATGAACTGGATTTTTTTAAATAATTATTCCAACCATTAGAATACGGGTACGAATTAAAAACGAGAAGAGGGAATAATAGAAAAAGTGAGGCAGCAAATAGTAAAAAAATAAAAATAAAATTACTACAAAAAATAACATCGTTGTTTTAATAGAAGAAAATTTACTTTCATTCCTTTGAAACTTTAAATTAAGTCCTTCGTTCGTTTTAAATTGTTTCACTGTTTGCAACTAGTAGTTTACTGCTTATAACTAGTAAAAATAAAAAAAAACCACAAATACGAAACTGTTTTTTAACCATTTACAACTAGCATGGTTTCAAAATAAAAAATAATAATTTAACTCAACATTGGAGCTGTTAATCAACTTTATAGTGCTGCCGTCTATGCGTAAATGAGAGTATTGTATTCTAATAGTCCAGTGTTACAAATCGGGGAGTGCAGGAGACTGGAAACTCTATATGTGTTGAACGGAAGGGAGGAATTAATGTGACTTCAGCTCTAGGATTCGAACCCCCGTTCTGACGGTCATGAGATTGACAGATTAGCCCTCTCATCTACAATATGTACCAAGTTAAAAGGAACGGAGTGGCTTCATTAGGTGAGTTTACTTGTTGCGATAAAATTATGGTCGTTAAACCGTATTTTGGGAAAGCAGTTATTGAACGGTTTTTCTCATAGTTAACAGTTTGAATACCGTAATTTTAATGGTTATTTGACTGTTTTGTTTGAAAATGGTAAGATAAAAATTGAATGAATTGTTAGTTAACCATTTTTTCCCCCGAGAATTTCTAACAGTGCAAAGGAAAACAAATTGTTCCTATGAACAGGTATTATATGTTTTTATCATAAAATGTTGGTACCATAATGCTTACACTTATATTCGTATATCACTGCATAATAGACATTCACAAATTTCTAGAAGCGTCTAAATATTATTCAACTTTCTTGGACATGCAAGTTATATAGACTATTAAATTCAATGTGCTACTGCTTTTCATAGTTTAAATTTATGCAGTCATTTAAATCATATGACTTTCAAAGACCCGGAAACACATGTTCATATATCATTGTACTACTACGAAATGTTTCGCAATATTGCACACGCTATAGTAATATTAATGCTGAATGAATAATACATTTAACTTATAAAGACATAACAATAGAGTTTCAAGCATTTTCAGCAACACCAATTTGTCAATCGTATGTTAACTCATAATGATATATGGAATTTGAATGTTGCAAAATTTTACATTTAGTGTAACAGAATTTTAATGAGTACACATAATATTCATTTCTTGGACGTTATGAATTTATATAATATTAGTAAACTTAGTATTTAAATAAAGTTTTCAGTAATTTGACAAATTTAATTAGAATAATGATAAATTTATGTCTAAAAATTTGTTCAATTTGTGACGATGCAAATTATTTTCTTATCTATAAAATTGTTTTTCATACATAATTTTAATATTAGTCAATATACATAGAAAGTTGATATTTTATTCATTATATCGCTCATGGGCTGCAATAGTGGCACAACTAAAAGAACACGCGTTTTGGACTAAGAACAGGTGTGAATATGAAAATACACATTCTTTCAGCAGCAATACTTGCACAACTCATAATTGGACTTGAAGGTAATCTTCGTTTAAACAAACGAAAGCATTTCTTATGCATTTTGCTTAGCTATGAAAACCTTAAACCCACTTATTTCAAAACTTGATTTTTTGAGTTGTGCCGTTATTACAGCCCATGAGCGATATATCTTTAAGTAGTTTTTAAGTACACTCAAAGTGTCTATAGATTTGGAAATTCACTAATCATACAATATGCAGTTTGAAACGAAATTTTTAATATGAACATGTTTTTGACATGTAAGAATAACAATTTTTATTACAGAACTTTATATTCATTGGAACATTAGCCTAAATTAGAATAAAAAAATTGGATTGTTTAGATTTTTTTATGGCTTAGAAAGTAAATATCATTTCAATAATCAATTTAATTGGGTCAAACAATGCAATGTTTCAGGTAACAATATTCTTGTATATAATTTATTTTTATTTTTTGTTTTATTTTTAGGTCATGTAATAGTCTGGTACTAATAGTTTCGTAAAAGCATTCTGATTCGAAAACGAAAACAGGGGCTATTATTTTTAACTATATATATATAGATTTTAATAGTTTTATAGATGTTAATAATTTTATAGATTTTAATAGTTTTATAGATGTTAACAATTTTATAGATTTTAATAGTTTTATAGATTTTAATAGTTAAAACTCATAAGGGAATATTGTATATAGTTTTTAATTTTTGAATAATTTATTTTTTAAAGAAGTGTAAAAATAAATGTTGGAACAGATCGGAAAACAATAGTAATCTATGAGAGAAAGATTGATATCTTTTCAGCTTATGTTTGCCAATATCATTAACATTGATTGATATCATTAACAACTTATATCATAATTTATAAGAGTGAATGCTGTTGTATTACGATAAATTCAATTTACAATGCGATCATAATAAAAACTGCCATTCGTATTTGCGATAACAAAATCAAACGATGATACTGTGTCTGACATTAAAATGAAAAGTAAAGTAAACCAAGAAACTAAGCAATAAAAGGCGAAGGTTTACAAGTTCATCTTGAGGTCGTGTAACCAGTATTTAAATAGAAATAATTGTTTCTCTCACTCTGTAGCAGTGCAATGCTGGATGATAACTTTGCTGTTTTGTGCTATCTCCTTAATATACTATTTGTTTAAATATTTTGTGAAACAAATTCATTTATGGGAAAACTTTATTAAGAAATAATGGACAAATTTTCTTCCATCTTTCTATGAAACGTTAAATTGTTATAAAATAATCTTTTTAACCCTTTGATGCAGTTAGGACACCGGTGTCCGATTTATATACTTTTTATTGACGCTTTAATTACAAGTAAAATATATTTTGGTATTTTTTTTAATCATAAAAAAAGAGTATAATAGTTACTGAAAAATCTGTTAGATCATCGGAATTATATTTGTACCAAAATATAAAAACCAAAATAATTAGCACAAGAAATTTTTTTCTATTCATGTTCAAAAATTTGTCAAAAATTTATTTTTTTAAATAAAAAAAAATTCCTATGAATAATAACTGTTTTCCTTAGATCTAAATAACTGCCAATAAGTGAAAATAAGAAAAATTATTGCTAAGATATGAGCAATGTTTAGAAGATTTTTACCTTTAACGCTGAAAAATACACCGGTGTTTCATGTTGTATTTCATAACCATAAATTAATAAAATTATTTTTTACTTACTTATTTTGCCCCGAATTAATACAAAATAATTAAAAAACGATAAAAGTAACTTTAATAAAAATTCTGCGTCAAAGGGTTAAGAGAAGATGGAGCTAAATTGCAATGCAATCTGAAAAGGTATTCATATATTCAATATCGCTGGTGTGTCAAAGACATTTCAACTGTAGAAAGCTGTCTAGACTGTGTAACTCAATAACCTTTAATGTTTTCAAAATAATGCAACCGTTTCAAACTTGTGAAAGGCAGATATCCAGGAACACTTTCCATATCTTCAATTGGAATCTCAACACGGATTCATTCACAAGGCAGGATCTCGATTCACAAGAGTTGGATATGAGCCTAAATTATGACGGTGTAGGCAATTCTCCAGAATTTATTTTTACTAATCGTAAAGGAAGCGGTTAGATTGAAAAGAAAGCAGAAACAATATGTTCTTCCTTTTTTTTTTTTAAATTAAAAAGGAAAGATTCTGACGATGATAATGAACTTAAAAGAATACAGATGATTACCGTCCAAATACACTAGTTTTTTCTGAATTTTTTTTTTTTTCGTATTATGTATTTAACCTTTAGACACAGAATTTTCATTAAATATATTTTTGATACTTTTTTAATGATATTTCATTAATTCAGGTAAAAATAAGTGAACAATATTAATTTTACATTTTAATAATATTTTTGGTTATGAAATAAAGCATCGGACATCGGTGTCCTTTTTGGGCTAAAGGTAAAATCGAGAATCACACATGACTCACTTCCGAACAATAATTTTTCAAAATTTAAATTTATTTATAGTTATTTAGATCTAAGACGAACCATGATTCATCACTGAAATTTCTTCAATTAACAAAATCAATATCTGATAACTTTTTGAAAAAATTAACAATGCATAAATTTACAAAAATTTTATTACAGAATATGGTTTTATAATGTCTGATAAAATGTTGCAAATGTTGTAAAATTTGGTAACTTTTATCTTTATACCTTAGAACATGTCCTATAAAGCAATTTATTTGGTTAAATTTAATTTTCAGTTTTGTATTTCTTTCTAAGCGTGTGGTAATAAGAACTATAATTTTGAAAACATAAATTTCGGGAAATCTTTTACTATATGAACAAAAACAATACCCAAAGAAAGGTTTAAAAACTGCATATGTTTTTGAAACTAGAATTATATATTTATTTTACAAGAATTGTAATTATCATATTCTGAATTCTTTCTTGTATTGTATTTCTTTCTAAGCGTGTGATAATAAGAACTATAATTTTGAAAACATAAATTTCGCGAAATCTTTTACTATATGAACAAAAACAATACCTAAAGAAAGGTTTAAAAACTGCATCATATGTTTTTGAAACTAGAATTATATATTTATTTTACAAGAATTGTAATTATCATATTCTGAATTCTTTCTTTTATTGTATTTCTTTCTAAGCGTGTGATAATAAGAACTATAATTTTGAAAACATAAATTTCGCGAAATCTTTTACTATATGAACAAAAACAATACCTAAAGAAAGGTTTAAAAACTGCATATGTTTTTGAAACTAGAATTATATATTTATTTTACAAGAATTGTAATTATCATATTCTGAATTCTTTCTTGTATTGTATTTCTTTCTAAGCGTGTGATAATAAGAACTATAATTTTGAAAACATAAATTTTGCGAAATCTTTTACTATATGAACAAAAACAATACCTAAAGAAAGGTTTAAAAACTGCATATGTTTTTGAAACTAGAATTATATATTTATTTTACAAGAATTGTAATTATTATATTCTGAAAAAATCCAACTTGTGTTAGAGAGTCTTGATGACTTAGGGGATAGAGCGTTCGCCTTTCAATAAGGTAAACCGGGTTCGAATCCCGGCTGGATGTTCGATACGAATTCCGCTTCCGGCTTGCACTGACCACAGTACTGACGTGATATATTCTCAGTGGTAGACGGATCATGGGTTAGAGTTCCCTTGTCATTAGGCTAACAGTCGGAAGTTCTCGTGGTCTTCACCCCCCCTCCCAATGTAACGCAAATACGGGTTAGTTCCATCAAAATGTCCTCCATGAAAGCAAATTTCTCCCGATATTTGATCCAAGAGTTTCCTTGTCTTCTGGATTGGGTTCAAAATTACAAGGTCACTGCATTAGTAGTTGAGTATTAGTAGCAGTAAACTAAAAAACTGGGTCGGCTGTTCAACGACGCTTGTAAAATAAAAAAAATGAAACTTATGTTAGTCACATTTAAGGTAAAAAAACAAACAAACTGCATTTATGATTTCGATTGTTGTTTATAAAATTTAAACATCTTAGTTTACTTCATATTGTAATAAACAGAACATTTTTTTTTTCAGAAAATAAAGCAAATAAGAGTTTGTTTTTTCAAGAGCAACATTCTTTCACAGACAATGGTAGGAACAAAAATTCCTCCTTGAGGACGAACTTGAAGCGCTGGTCGTCACCTACTTAGTCATGTAGCAGAGATAACGCTTTTGTATGACATTAGCTTCCATAGTTACAGATATACGATGTCATAGGTCAGCTTAAATGCCTCGCACTTTCACTTAGCCATGTTAACTTTTGTTGAATATAATTTTTTTTTCCACGATTTGTGTTATTCCATCTGAGTCCTCACTTATCACTTCCCAAGAAATGTCTGGAGATTTCTTTTTATTTGAACGGAAGGAGGACTTTGACCTTATAATGGTCCGGTTTTTTTTAAGATTGATAAAACTGTCTACTTCAGTTAACGGTGAAAAATAGTCTTTATTTAAGAAGAAGTAATGCGTAGGATGTAATCGAAGAGATTTGGAAGGATAAACTGTAAAAAATTTCGGATCAAACTACGGTATAATGCATCATCCACAAAATCCATTTATCGTGAAGTCAGTCAAAAAAACTATACCGCAATTTTTGAGTAATATTTATTTAATTAGAGTGATTCAGTGATTTTACGGTAATTACAGTAAAAATTATTGTAGATCAATTTTTTGTTCTGTAACATATTCCGGTAAAAATAGATTTTATGTTAAAAAGTACCGGAACTTTTTATCATAATTTGATCCGGAATTTTTTTTACATTGTAGACCATTTATTACAAAATTTTAATTTCTGTTAAACTATACCATAAAAAAAGATCAATTTGAAAATAGAGATGAGGGGAAGAGCTTAAAGAAAAGGAAAATAATCAACGATATTTTATAACATTTATAGAAAAATGCGTTCTAAAATTGTTTTTCTGATTTGCTACCCCAGAGAATTTGTTCTATAATGTTCTTGCCAAACATTGATTTCTTTTTGAATAACGTATGGGAAAACCAATTTTCTGTACAAGAAAACAAACATATTGCAACTTGAACTGAGCTCGTAGTCGTGAATTAAACTGATTAAAGAATGTTTACAATCTGTAAGCCTTATGTTATACTTTGAGGAGCACGTGGAGCTGTTTAATAATTTAAATAAAAAATTATGATGAAATTTAAAAATATTGTTTATAAGACATTGTTTCTATCGAAATATTAATATTTTATAGAATTGCCAAAGTAAATTATATATCTCAGTTAACAAGTTTTTAAGCATTGAAATTTTAGTCATTTTAATGTTACTTCAAATAATTTTTCCCAAACTTTTTCCAAAATTTATTCACTTATTTAAAACTCTTTACAAAATTTTATATATTTAATTACTCTTTTTAAAAATTATCTATATATGAAAAAAAAAGGTAAAATTACTGTATTGTATGGTATTGATATTTCTGGCAAAAACAAACAAATATAATTCTGATAAAAAAACAAAACAAAATATAAGGTTTTATTTTTCAGAATAATGTTTTAATTACACTCATTTCCTAATTTTTTCGTTCATATGGTAAACTGTTTGTCTGAACTTCAGGTAATTCTAATTGCTCCACATTTAGTAAAAAATACAAAACTCAAAAGTAAATTTATGTTTTTATGCCATGTTCTGAAATATCACGATAAAATTACCAAATTTTACCATGTTTTATCATTAAATTTACCAATATCTTTTTCAAAGCATGTAGGTAAAAATTACAGATTTTAACGTCCTCTCGATAGAGCTAGAAACTCGGTAAATTTAAATATATTATGCTAGTTTTGATCATAAAATTTTCTCGGTGTAAAAATAATTTCATAACGTAATTCAAATAAAAACGTATACGGCACAAAGTACTGCATCTTTTTCTAGCATAATTTCTTATTTGTCATATTGAAGGCATATAATAATAAGATATTGAAACACTTTTTTTTCTCTAAAAAAGATGAAAGAAAGTACAATGTGATTTTAATATTTTTTTTTTCTTTAGAGAAGGAGAATTCATATTTTGTTTTAGAGACCTTTTTTTTTGTTACACCAGTAAAAAGGAGTTTAATTCTCAAATAAAAGACAATAAACATTGTTTTACAGTCAATTATTGATATTTTATCGATCAATCAAAAATTCATTTTAAAGAATGGAGTTAGTCCTATATAAAATAATTATATAAATTATATTATAAATAGAGTAATGAAAAATATGCTAGTTTAACACATTTAAGTCATAAAAAATATAATTTCTTGTATTAATAAAATATTTATTAGAAAAATATTATTTTACTGGAATAAAATTTATTTATAGTAAAATGGGTTTAAGGGAATAGCTATGGAATTTATGGGGAATTATTTGATTACCGGAAATTTAGAAAAAAATTTTAAATGTCAAAATTTACTCAAATAATATAAATACACAAAACAAACATAATTTTTAACCTACGAAGAAAAATATTTTTAATCATTATTCATTTATTTTTGTACTTGCTTTTCAGCAAAGTAATATAAACTAATGAAATTTTATTTCGTCTTTTTCATTTTTGTATAAAGTAAATTATGTATCAGATAAACAAACAATTTAAAAATTTTTTATTTTTATTAGAAGGTAATCTGAAATTTAATCCTGAAATTTGCAACATTATCTTTTTAATGGTTTATTTTTTAAATATGTTTACTTGTTATATACCATGTTTAATATTTAATAGATTGTAATGAATCATACGAGTAAGATTATTTACTCAAACAAAAATGAACCTATTTATATTTTTTTATTCTCGTAAAAATAATAGTATAATGAAGAAAAAAATTCTTTCAAATTCAGGGTTTAAATTTTGTTTGCTTAAAAATCTGATAAAATGCATAAATATATCATATTCACTTATATTTGACAGTTTTAGGATAGAAATTATATTTTTCATTTATTAATGTTGCATGGGCTTTTTTGAAATTTAATATAATTTAAAAATATTTTTTATTCAGATAATTTCCTTTTTTTAAAAAAATATATTTTTAAATGTATGTCATGTGACATGTAGCTTAGTAGCACTGCCCGCTGTACATTTGCCTGGCACTCCGAACACTGATATTTCTCCTAATCTATATTCAGCAGATATTAGAATATCGAACATATATAATAATATCCACGAATAAATTAATATCAACCACCTATTCTATATTTACCCTATGTTTATTTGTAAGAATCAATGTCTATGTGATCATAAAATTTAAATTTCTTTCAATTTTTCAATTCATTATTGAAGATACGACAAATAGTTTTTTTTTTAAATAAAAGGCAAAATTAGAATATATATATATATATATATATAAATTTATATATATGATATATATATATATATGATATATATATATATATATATGATATATATATATATATATATATATATGATATATGTATATATGATATATATATGTATATATGATATATATATATATGATATATATATATATATATATATATATATATATATATATATATATATATATATCATCCAAGGTAACTAACAAATTAGACGCACATCAGTATTGGAGTAAGAACGTGCCATAAGATATCACTTTATTTATGCTTCTGTTTTCTTATTTTGTAATCTGACAATCGTATTACGAAAATATTTTAAATCATTGTTGAAAGATTCCGGTACGTGTAAGTTCATTTTAATTCGCTCCTCACTATATAGATTTCCTTTCGTGTACTGTTCTGTAATTTCTTTACATTTTATTTTCTGTTTTTTGCTTGATTAGCTTTATTTCGTCGTTTAAATTTTTTTGAGTGCTCCTCACACTATTGTATTGATATATTTTGCTTTGGCTATATTAATACAATATTAGAAAGCACTCCTTTTTGCGGATATAATCGCGTGAGTTGATGAAGAGATTATATCTTTTCTTTATTTTGTTTTCCGGATTTTTTAAAATTTATTTTAGATAAATATATATTTTTTAAATACTTTTGAAAAATATTTTTAATAATTTTCTTCTCTTGTCATTATTTTTTTAAATTTTTTCTTTCCATATTTTCTCAATATTTTAACTTTTTTTACAAGTGTGCAAAATTAGAATTTAGTCTTATTTAGAGCGAAATATTAAAATGCACGTTATAAAACTTGTTCGGCTAAGAATAAACTACTTCTAAAATGTTTATGAAATTTCTTTAAGACTATAACGAAATCATTTTATCGACACTCATTTCGATCTTTTCGACATTTAACAATAAAAAAAACAATAAAATAAACAATAAAAAAACTATCCATAATAATTTTTTAACGCCAGTTTGTTGAGGTATTATTAACTACTCTGAAAATATCCTTTCCTTTTTTTTTTTTTTTAAATATTTGTATTTAAAATAAATAATATATTTTAAATAAAACCGTAGAAACTTAAATTATTGTGAATATTAAAAATCACTGGGAAACTGGTCTTTTAAACAATCTTTTCGTCGTCAGATTTACAAGCCTCTTGAATGGTAAGTAATTGAGAACTACTCTTGTTTTAGTTATAACTGTTTTACGTTTCTTCGAGTTTTAAATTAGTTTCGATTCTTTGACATCGGCTGAAAAATGTGACTGCTGTATTTGATAGAAATTAATACCCATGCTGTGATTTTAATGGAAGAACTTTTCTGATGCTTTGGACTTTGGAGTTGAGTTGTTTCATGAACATTTTTCATCGCACCCTTACTTTAAACGGAATATAAAAGTCTTTCAATTCTAAGTTTCTGTGTAAGTAAATTGAATTTTGCCTAACTCAAACTTCTCGGAGTTATTTTCGACTCGTCTTTCCAGGTGTTTATTACGTACTTGAAATTGTAGTTTGTATTTCGCAACTTGCAAACTCCTTCTAAGCCGATACAGAATAATTAACGTAGTACAAATGAAAAGAAGCAACGGAAAGCTAGATCAAAACTGGAAGTTGTTAATCCGCTTTTCCCGGAGCAAAAGACGAAAGATGTAATAAACAAAATCAATTTTCAGCTGGCAAAATCCTGAAAATTTGTTGCCAATGGTGTTCCATTGAGATTCAACAACATTCTCCTCTTCTGTCTATCTAAAACTGCATTGGTTATGCATCTAACAGGGTGAAGAACGGCCGTCGCGCCATCAAACACGCCAAAGTCGACAGAAAAGCCGATTTTGTGCCGAGAAAAGCTTGGCTGGACTGTCATGGTTTGGGGTGGGTTGGGTAGGGAAAATATCGGCTTTTAGTGTTTTCTTGCTTCGTGAAATAATCCGCTTAACGGCTCTGTTGTCTGGTAAATTTTCTAGGGCGGTAAATAATATTCTTTGGTTGTATAGGTATTATAAATTCATTTTAAATTGCTGGTGCAGAAAATATTTGAATGGCAGAAGATTGTAACGTGTAGTTTCACAAAACACATCAAACTTCATATGGTGATTTGAATTGCTTATGTATCGTTTTATCAATGTAAATAACAAAGAATTTATTCCAAAAAATGGAAACTTTTAGAACATGCTGAAGTATACACTGGATGTTCTGTGTAGACAACCCATAATATATATATTTACACTTATCGTCAAAAGTGCAGTAATAAAAGTACGCATATTAATCTTCAAGCCCCCCCCCCAACGGATTTTTTTTTTTTTTAAATCTATCATATTTCTCCTGATGAAGTTGAGACTAAAAACAATTACAATCCTGTTTCATTACCGGAGGAAACAAAAAGGAGGTGAAAGGCACCTCTAACTTGCACTAAGTTGTTAAAGTATCGAACCTGTTCGAGTCAAATGGAAACTACTCGTAGCTACGGCTCTGACCTGTGCTGGGATGTGATGCTTAACTAAGAAGACTTAAAGAAGTTACCATAATTTTAATCCCGCCTTTCTCACTTGCATTTTAGTACATTTCGGTAGATTTTTTTTTCTGTTTCTTAAAATATTAGTTTCTGAACCTAATGAGCATACTTTTTTCTGAAAATATTTACGGTGAAACCCGTTAAGTTGAACATCTATTGATCATCTGCTTTAGTTGATCTTAATGAAGAAAAACCAAACTGCCAAAAACTAACTCCTTTGTTATATGTTGAATTCCTGTCTAAGTTAACCATCAAATTCCTGTCTAAGTTAACCATCAATTATACCTTGCACAGGCTTCGCAGTAACAAAGACACACTTTATGGAACACCTTGTATATGTATCACACAGCAAACTTCGTACTCAAAATCACATGAACAGAAAATAGACCATCTGGCTTAAAATTCGGATCTCTCTCGTTCCCTAAGCTTTAAAAAATATTAAATTTACTAAAAAAGAAAAGAAAAATACCTTCCAGCTAGTGTGTCGTCAGCATAAGACCGCTCATTTCACAGAAAAATACTGTTCTTAAAAAACGGACGCCTGTTGTTTTAGCAAATAAGTACTGTATTTTTGCAAATAATTTCCGTTATTTTTACCAAAAATAACAATGTCAGCGTTGTGGTCGTTGCGAGCAGAAAAAATAATTTGTATGACCAGTCGATGCCTGGATTTGAACCCGGATCATCGTATTAGGAGGCGAATACTCTGTTCCCTAACTACGGCAGCTCTGGTGTTTAGTTATGAAGGAAAATCTTAAACTATCTTTTTGTTAAAAATTTTACTTATTGAAATCATATTTAAGTGTAAAAAAGCTTAAAACTATAGTGGCCCACCCTTATAATATTTAAAGACAGGTAATAATCAGATAGAGTATGAATTTGACAATAAAGTTGAAAGACAATTTTATTTATATGATATTCAAAACCATAAAATAATTGCTGAAACGTAAGAACCAAGTATAGAAAATTATAGCAGAATGATTTGAAAAAAACATTATCTAATGGTAAGCAAAACTGCAATGCAAAAACTAGAATTTCTGTATGAGAGTGCCCGAATGAAATTAAAGACTGATTTGGGGCGTCTTTCTATTTGTTGGCCTCCTGTCTTATCAGAACTGGTCAAAAGTATTGAAAGTCTTGCTGCCTTGCGGAATTTTGTTTCTAATTTAAATTTGTATATTTTTCTTCTTTTGTTTTCTATTTACAACTGTAAGCCTCATGCTATACTTTGTGGTGCATGAGGAGTTTTAAGTCGTTTAATAAAAAAAATAAAAAAATTGAATTTGAATTGACAGTTTTAATTCGTTTATAAATAGGGTTAAAAACCGATAAAAACTGTTTTATGATTACCAGCCTTAAACCTTTAATGATATTGATAAACTCTGTAAGAAACGGGAATTTTTAGCAGCTAGCGGAAAAATATTAAAAACAAAAAAATCTACAATTTTCTGTAGAATTTACAGTTATTTTTTTACAGTTAAGGTAATTGGGGTAGAGTGCGAAGTATCTAGTTCAATATGTATTAGGTTGTGCACCCTTTTTAATGGGGGTCAGAACGTTCGGCAATTGAAACAGCGGTTCTACGTTCGATTTTAGTAAACTAAAAATTTGTCGTTACAGTATTTTCAAAAACAATGCTATTAAACGTGTGCAACCAAAAGATATTTTTTTGGTATGACACTAATGTAATAAACGATAAAAACAGCTTTACATTTTGACTCAAAATAAATATTTATATATTTACTCTAAATAACTTGATTCGAATGCATACTTTTAATTTCGTTAATATTTTTAAACATAAACTTGCTATTTCTAAAAGCTATGTACCTCAATATTCAGAGACTTTCTCATAATAAAGAGAAACGTTTTTAACCTAAAATATAATTTAAAATTCAAAAAATTTTCGTAATTATTCCTTAAGATAATGAAAATGAAATAAATTTCAGAACCAAGAAAGAGAGCACATACAAAAGAAGTGAAACGCTTCTAACTTACCCTCTTTCTAGAAACATAAGAACAAGGCGGCATCTTATGTAAAGGGCACCGGCGTAAATTTAATTAAAATCGAAGGCCTCGTCTTTATAAATCACCTGAATTAGTGATAAGGCACAATAAGGAGATCTCTCGTATTTCAGTCAGGGGTGGGTGGCTAAGGGGGCATTCGAGGGGTTTGGCGGGAAAGAGATATATACCTGACACCCAGCTGTCTTCTGAAATATTATAGAGACTAATTAGCCATTAAGGGAATAATGAAGAGAAGGTAGCCAGGAACATGATTGGGTCGAATGAAGGGGGTTAGAGAATAGGATTTCGAAAATTGAGGGGGGTGGAAAGCAGGTTGTACCTTCCGGGCATTACACAGCCCATAACAAGGTGCTCCCCTGTCCTAGTTTACGCTTACCTAGGCTCTTGTTATTTCTTGCCCTAAGCGTTGAAGTGGATGATGGGAATTCATTGATGAAGGCGACGTGTTGCGACATTACGCCTGCACTGGCGGATATCTTTTTGCATTTATGATATGTAAATGAAAGGAAAAGGGAAGGATGCGTCTGGGACCTGTCTGATAGAAAAGGGGAGGAGGGGAGGCGTTAGAATATATCAATATGGGAATTAATGATTAAATGAGAAAATGAAAGCAGTCTATATTTCATTCAGAATAATGAGTTATACGAATGATTAGATAATCTGAGTGGTACGTGCATGTAGTAGGGGATCAAATATCGGGATGTCAGTAATGATCTGTTTTAACTTAAATATGATTATTAGTTTAATATCGATTGAGACTACATATTTATATTGAAAGCGTACGAATCGTATTCTACAGTGTTATTTGAAATCGTAGATGAAGCATTTAATTCATGCATGTATTGAATAAATTTTTCAATTTGAATAATTGTAATCTTGAGATCAATTTCCGTTATATATATATGTACGCATTATAAAAAGTCATTTTCCTCTTTTATTTCGAAGTTTTTTTGTCGTTAAGGAATGGATATTGTTTCAGTTCTTAGATAACCTTGTTCCAGTTTGGACACAGGGGCACACAGTATTGTGGAAATGAAAAGCATTTGTGGTCCAAAATTTTAGTACTTAAAAACTTACTATGTTGTATTATCTGGGGCTATAAAAATTTGAAAAAACTTAGAATAAGGCAGTTATTTTGAAAATTTTCTTCAAGGTGGAATAATGTCGCCAAATTGGCGATTTTTAAAAAAAGTTTATGCACTTCTAAAATATTTATTTATTCTTTCTAAAGCCCAGATAATTCTTCATGGTAAAATGATTATATATATATATATATATATATATATATATATATATATATATATATATATATATATATATATATATATATATATATATATAGAGAGAGAGAGAGAGAGAGAGAGACTTTAAAATCGTAGCTTTGCTTCAAGTATAAGGTGCTGAAACTGAGGCTTTTTTATTTTCCTTGGAGGCAGAGCTTTGAAAAACCATGTTAACTCCCTACTTGGGAAACATCAAAATTCAGCTCCATTGAATTTACATCATCAAAACTAAGAAATTTTAAAACATCAATTAACAAAAATATTGATTCTTTGAAATTCTTTCAATTTTTTTATTTTTTATCTGAAGCTTTCTTTCCCAATCTTTGAATTGTTGAAACAATTTTTGCCTCAACACTTTAATCTACCTGTTGCCTATTACTAGAGATGTAACTGCCCTTAAATCAACGCGTTCAAATTTGAGTTCAATGTGTCCGATTTGAATCAATGTGTTCAACGCGTTCAATGTGTTCGATTTGAATCGAGATTGCCTGGATATGAAATTATCGTTATATTCTCAACTTAAAATTATTCTTTGTCTAAACTGGGAAATAAATCATGCAATAGCAATTTAAGAAATATTAGCATGGTAATATAGCATAGAAGCGTTTCCGTTAATTATGTGTATATAATAATAGTAAAAAAATAGGTTTATTTAAAAAAATTAAGAGGTGTATAAAATATAAAATTTTCAATGACATAAATAAAAAAAAGTCTTTATGTTAAAAGTTTTTAAAAAGATTTTGCAACTTTAAAATGGAAACAACATTTAAAAATAAATTACTAAACAATTATTTCTCACATTGCTGTCAGCCACTTCACTATTTTTTTTAATAATCTTAAGAAGCTATCAGCCCTGTAACAAAATGGTGAAAATTTTAATAAATAACCAAAATTTACTCTCACTCCTTAATTTTTATTCTATATCAAAACAATGGAATTTAAAAATTTTATGACACTTGAAACTATTTAAAGATGTTGTATTCTAAACTATATTACATACATAAACACTATTATCAAAAATATATTATAATTAGTTACAATTTATTTGCAACTAGTGTTTTCATTATTTAAATAAAAGAGAATTAATTAAAATCATAAATTTAAACTCAGCCACGCTGGATGAGCTTTGAAAATGGGCATCTTATTCATAAAGCAATTTCATTTAATTAATTAGTGAGTTGCCTAGTTCTTCCAAGAAAAGGTTTTATATTCTGATAAATTCCTGACTTTCGTATTTTTTTTCAATTATTCAATAAATTCTCTCTATTCTCTCTATTATTTATATACTGTCTTAACGTAAGGAGAAAAAAAGAATCAAAAGCAAAGTATTTTGTAAGCCGAAAAGTGAAAATTAATAAAGTAAAATAAAACATTGTTTCGAATTATTTTTTTTCTCTCTCTCTTCAATAAATGAATATAAAAATAACAGGAAAATAAAAAAAAAGTTCAGTGAAATTCAATTTTTTTCAGTGAAACGAGCTTTATTTTTTTTTTTATCTTGTTAATTAATGCATTAAACTAACACTTTGCTTTGGCAAAAAGGTGATAACATCAAGTTCTCAGAAAAATGTAAGAAATAATTACTATCGTCTTAAAATTAAAAGCTGGATGGATTAATTCAGCATTTGATGTTTAAGGTAAAAGCGGTTTAAGTGATTTGACCATGAAAAGATACTAACACACACTATTTAATATTCCTATAAGCTCAACATTTATGGGCTACATATAGAAACACCATATTTATGCTATGAACTGATGTAATTTTAATAAGAATTTTTTTTGTTTGTTATTAATTGAAAAAAGATATTTTCGTGTTTTTTTTTAAAGGCTGGACATTTCCTTGAATGAGGGCTCAAAAATACTATCCGGGGATATCTTAAAACGTTTTTGGATCTAACTTTTCTATGGGGTGACACACGACATACATTTGAAATTTTATTACTTCTATGAAATCAAAAACATTTCTGCATTGAATAGAAATACTATATTTATGAAATAAGCTAATATTATTGGAGTAATAAACACATTATAAATAGTAACAATTATTTGTTGTTACTTAAAGAAATCCTTACTTGTTTACTGATAGACAGACATTTCTGTATTCTAGGGTATAAAACCTTTCTTGGGAAGTTTTGAAACTTTTTCTAAATTTAATATAGAGTGACAGTTACTAAGGTAGCTAAAAAAAAAGACACTGCTAAAAATTACGAATTAAATTACGTTAAAAAGTACCGGCACTCAGGCTGCCGGTACTTTTTAACCATAAAATGCCCTTTCACCAGAACATGCCGGGGAACTAAAAATCTGATATACTGTAATTTTTACTGTAATAATTAGTGTAAAAACACTTAACCACTGCAATCAAATAAGTGTTACTGCAAAAATTACAGTATATTATTTTACATTAAACATGGATTTTTTAAATGATGCACAAAAAATGCCTGTACTTTATAGTAAGTACTATTAGTATTGAAGGTGCTGGTATCTTGTATCGTAATATTCATTTCCACCAAATTATGTTACATAAAAAAAATCGGACTTACCATAAATTTTAGTGTAATAATTACCTTAAAATCACTGAATCACTGTGATCAAATAAATGTTATTATTAAAATTATGGTATATGGCTTTGATGTGGGAGAGATAAAAAAAAATTCTGAGAAAAAACCCCCGATTAAATTGATGCTTTTGATGCACTAACTTTCAATAGCACTTTTAAATTTCAAGATGGATTTCAGGGTAAATTGTAATTTTTTTTAAATTTTCGTGAGAACAAGAATTATGTAAAAGTTTTATTATGTAAATTTTAAATAAATTTTTGTCTTCAATATTACCTCTCAAATATAAGTAATCCATTAAGGTTGAGGTTAAGATAACGGGGTGGATTGTTGATCGGAACACAATATTTTCGAGTTATCACCAAGAAATAAACAACAATAACAATAAGAGAGCGTGTTCAAAAAATTCTAATAGAAACTGAATCTTTCTGATGGTTTAAAAATTATCAAACTGTTATTTTTCTATATAGATCAATAGTTTTCAACATGAATCTGAAGTGAAACTTCCTTAAGCAGACATTTTGCTGTATGATTAACATTAAAAAATATGAAAACTATATAATATTTTTTTAAAAGCAATGTCGAAAATCATTGTGTGTTTACGTAAAATAATAATATTCAAAAAATTTAGGTATTAGTTTACAATCAAGTAATCTTCTTATATTATGCGATTAGAAAATAAACCAATTTATACGAAAATAAATCAAGAACCAATCGCATAATGGTAAACAAAAGTTGCGTTAACCCGAAGATGGCGCCATTGGCAGAAAATACAGCAAAGAATATCATAGAAACCAGAAACCGTGTTTTCAGCAAAACTGAAGGAAAGTTGACACCAAACCAATTAGCACCAGATATTACAACTTAAGTTATTTTATAAAGTAATATAGACACCAAAATGAATGAAAATATATGTAGTTATTTATATTAAAAAAAAAAAAAAATTTAAAAATGTATTTTAAAAATATCATAAAAAAATTTTTAAGAACCATTTTAAAACTTATTTTCAAAGGAATTTTTTCATTTGATTAAAGAATAAGAGAATTCATTTTGTTTATTAATTTCTATTTTGGATTGCTCAAAACTGCTGCAGTATGAGAGCAAAAAGTAAAATATAAAGGTCTTTTAGAGTTATCAACGCAGTTTTCATGTAATTATTTTTTTTGTCTGAAAGTATTCAAAATATCAAGAAATTCTGTTTACAAAAGTTTTAATTTAGCATTTGATATCTTATGCAATATACATGGAAATTCCTTAAGAAGCTAAATATGTTTCATTTCTAAATTATGTTTTGCTTCTTAAGTTTACTTAAAGAACTTTAAAAAAAATATTAACAATTTTTCCAAGTTATTACAAACCCTCCCAGAAATAAACTCTTCCTTTTGCCAATCCTTGAACTGTATTTCATTAATTTTAAGTATCATTTCACCATGAAATCATCATGAATTTGTGACAAAACGCGTTTTTTTTAAATGTGCGACGAAAATTTTCAAAATATAACACTTAACGGGTTCGAATACCGATCGGGCATGTGTGTAATTAATCTTTCTGTTCCATTTGCCCTTGCGCTGTTTTGGCGACATTGATCTACCAATATGCTGACTACAATAAAGTGATTATTAGAAAAGTTAGATATATTTGGCTCGAAAAATTTTTTAGGAAAAAAAAAATAGAAGGATGAACTATTTAGTTTATTTTGACGACATTTTTTTCCCCAGAAGAAGTGACGATGGTCATTTCGTCAAGCCGTAGTGGCTCAGGAGATAGAGCGTCAGCCTTCCAATGAGGTAGTAAACCGGGTTCGAAACCGAGCAATGACTGGTCGATTCGAATTCCATACCCACCTTACACTGACCACAGTGCTGACGTAAAATATCCTCAGTGATAGACGGATCATGGGTTAGAGTCCCCTTGCTATCAGTCAAACTATACGAGGTTTTCGTGGTTTTCCTCTCTTTGTGACGCAAATACGGGTTAGTTTCATAAAAAAGCCCTTCACAAATGAAAATTTCGCCTAATACTTGATAAAGGAGTTCCCTTGTCTTCTGTATTGGGTTTAAAATTACAAGGCTAAGGAATTGAAAATTGGTAGCAGTAAACCTAAAATTGGGTCGGCTGTTCAATGACTGTTATAAAATAAATGGTTTTCTCAAAACCGAAGAAAGTTTCGTGAAATTTGAGCATCCATTTGTTTAGTGAAGTGAAAAGAGTTCTGATATACATATTATGTTTAGAAACTGCATGCAGAAAAACTACAATGAATAGAAATAGCTAAATGGAAACAAAATGTTTAAATAAGTTTTTTTTATGCCTTTTTTACACTCAAATATTAATTCATTCTGACCCTTGTGAATAAAATTTAATTAACTGATTGAAAATAGTAAAAACACATCGAATAATTTTTGTTGTTGCAAAAATTGTAATTTTAATTAAAGAACAGTAACATTTGTTTACGCGAATGTCATAAAAATCGAGAAAATAATTTTTTGCAGACATATATAAATAAAAAAAATCCCATTTCCAAAAATCTTTAGATTTACTTGACATTAATTACATAGTAACAAAAAATTAAGTTCTAGTTCGAAAATTGATTTGTTACTTGGAAACTTACTTAGTGTTCAAACGTTTGTACTCGTGGGAACTTTTTTGTAAATTTTAAGATGTTAATATTAAAATTGAAAAATATGCAATTAAAATCATGAAAAAATTTGGAATGAAATCTAAAATGATAAAAAATTTACAATAAACTGACTTTTAAGCATTCAAAAAATGCAACACGAATCTTAATTGGTTTTGACAAATTTTCTGACATTTCACATTTGATTGAAAGTTTTCTATGAGACCACTAATTAATTTCTAGTTATCTCTAAAACAATGTTGATACCTAATATGTTTTAGAGAGAATCATAAGTTTTTCACTTCATATTGTTAATAAACTAATTTTTATATTAAAAAAAACGTTTTAAAATTTAAAATATCTTAAAATTGAAATTTGAGAAACAGATTTTACGTGAGACAGCTATCATGTAAACAGAAAAATTACAAAAATAAAGGTTTAATTTCTGTATATTTTGGTCTTATAAATCCGAATCATTGTTTCAATTCACCAAAAATATCGTTTTAATTTACCATACAGTACGTTAATTTACTAGAATTTTTTTCCCCGTCGGGTACTTGTTTGTAGTACTAAAACTTATGCCTGTAAATTTTTATTTATACTTTTACGTCGTTTTAATTTGTTCTTAAAAAACTTTCTTAAGATTCTGTGTAAAAGATAATTTTTTTATCTGTGGATGCATTGAATTTTTGCTTGTTATTAAGTCATATAAATAATAATGTTGTTAGACTTGATTAAAATTCATATATCTAACCTTGTTAAACTTAAGTAAGTTAGTAAAGCTTAGTTAACCTTAGGCTTTATTACTTTTCGAATTAATATTTCGTATCGTAAATTAAAATGATTTTTTTTAAATTTAAAGAATGAAGATTTTTCGCATTAGGGTACCAATACAGACATATTATTAAATTACATTGCTTCAAGACTACCTTAATTTTAAATGCAATTGCGAGAGCGCCATAAAATGAAATTAAATCAGATATACACCATTCTTACTCAAAGCGAAATTTCAAAAAATGAATGATTTTTTATGAGGCATCGCCGCAGACGGTGCAAACAAAGAAAATGATCAAAAAAAAAAAAAAAAAAAAAAAAAGAGAACAGAATAAGAAGAAAGACATTCTTTAAGATTTTAATTTTCTCTTTTTTTTACTACCATTTTTCATTTCTTCTTTTTATCTCAAACAAAATAAGCTCAGAATGACAATTGTATCGCCCTTTTTATGAACAAATACTGACTCGAAATGCGAAATAACAAATGACCTATGAGCTCAACGTGTATATCATCAAACTTTTACTTGATAATTTCATTGCTTTTTATTTATTTATTTTTTTAAACATTCTTTATTCTTATTCAAAGAACATTCGCACTGAACAGGAAAAGTGTTTTTCTTTTAAGAAATAGGGTAGTTTGTTTGGATAATTTAATATGCCACCTATTATATGAATTTTTTCTCTCTTTTTTTCCGATCCTCTTTCTTCGCGTTACGTGTCTTATGATTCGAAGATTTAAATTGCCTGATATAATCATGAGAGAGTAACATTAGTTTTATTTAAAAAAAAGAAAAGAAAAACGCATATTTCTTTTGAATCTCAAAGTAGTATCTAATTAATCCTTGAGGAGAAATAAGTAATTTTTTTGCGTCAATAAATCATGCGCTTTCGTTTGAAATCGTACACAGCCGCTTTGTTACTGACATAAAAACAGACGAAAAAATGACTGTAACTTGAGATTTGAAAGAAATTGATCAAAAAACATTGTAAATAGTGCTTTTCATAGCATGGCTTTGAAAAATAAAGATTTCGTGGTTTATCAAAAATGCAAAAAGGCAATTTTAACTCCAAGAGTTAATAAATAAACTGATATTATTTTTTTATCATCGTTTATTCTTTGGGAAATACATGTTTAAAATAAATATCAGCACAAATATAGTTTGATTCAAAAAATACTTACTAATACCAATAAATAATATGCCTATCATTAATTTTAATTTTTTTTACAAATAACTTAATTTTCAAACCTAGTGCAGTTAATGCTTTTATGTTTATTCGTAAATTTGAAGAAATTAATCAAGGAATTCTTACTTCATATTTATGACCATTTAAGAAAATATCAACATTTTTGAAAGTATTTAAGAAACATGATAGGAGTTTGATAGTTTTGTAATTTTTTGATATTAATTACATAATATTTAAACTTAATATTTCAGAAGAAAATATTGTTTTTGAAGTGGTGTTTTTTGTTTTTTGTTTAAGGACAATAATAAAAATAAAATATCGATATATGAGGACAATATTAAAATAAACAAAATATTTTTTCATTTGCATAAAATCTATGTGTTATTATTTTATAGTATCGTCATTGTTGTATTGAATTATTTATGCGCCTGATAATTTGTAAAATTTAAAAAAAGTAATAATGCTTATATATGAGAAGTACTTTCCTTGAAAATTCAAAATATTTCACATAAATACTAAGAGAATTTTTGAAATATTATTTTAAACTCCACTAATTTTATATATTTTACTATTTCATAGATTTCCAAATAATATAAAAGAATAATGGAGTGATAAAGAAATATTTTAATGAAATATAAAACTCTTTTCGATTATAACTATTTAACAATGCTTTGGTTTATCATATTGAATATGTTTCCATTCAATTGCTCGTAACATAAGTTGAAAGGAAGATAAGGGAAATCTATTACAGTGAACATACTGAATATTAAGTGGAATTACTAACAAATATTTCACTATAAAGACCAATATTAAGCAAGATTTTAATTTATAATTCCATCGGTACATTTAAAATTCCAAATGGTATGTAACATTTATGTATTTAAACCGTTTGAGTGCGGCGAAGGGCTATCGCTTGTTAAGTGCCAAAAATGCGGAGACGCTGCTGTTGGTTAGTATAATTTTCGCATCTATTGAGAGCAGTTGAATTCATATCAAACGCAATTTTTATTCATTTTGCTCAATAGTGAATTTTTATAATATTACCAAAAAAATTATTGATTAAAAAATTTTTTTAAAAAAATTATTAAAAAATTACCATCAAAAATTACTACGCATTTCATTCCGCACTATTAGCATACATATAAAAAACTCTTCAGCACTCAAACGGTTAAATTCAAAAACCTGTCTTGAATATTATAAATGTGAAGCGCAAAACAAAAGGATCGCACCACGTAATAGTGCAATAGGCACCACAAATTGAGCCTCAAAAAATGACAACCATGAACCCACGTGATTAGCAACACCCAATCAAAGCCGAGGAAAATAGTGATATTAACTATTTATTCCATAATTTATTGCTTCATTAACAAGTGCCTTCTTTTTTGAAAATACGTAATTATTTAACTATACTTTGGTTCCTCAGATTGAATATATTTTAATTCAAGCTCTCGTACCATGAATTCGAAGGAGAAATTTATTACAGAAAAATATTAAGTGAAATTAATAACAAATATTTCATTTTCAAAACTAACATTAAAAGAGACTTAAGTTAATTATCCCAGTGTTTCATTTAAAATTGCAAATGGCACGTAACATTTATGTAGTTAAAATTCAAAAGTATGTCTATGTAAAAGTAAAAATTTCATGAGAAAAAAAAAAAAACCCCATGCAAACTTACTTCTTGATCTATGTTGGTATGGATCATCGTATGACCGACGTCTTTCTTCGAACGTTTCATAAACGTTTTGTTCTTCTGCTCGAGTTCTTTGATCTATCGATGATGTCCCTGAATAGGATCTATCATCTGGATCCCTAGGGCCAGCTCGTAATCGAGTGTTGTGGGATTGTGGACGGAACTGGTCCATATTTTATTTAGTCTTTTTTAAATTTGACAGTCTGAAAAAAAAATAAAAAAAATTGTTAACACTTTAACTTAAATTTGTAATTAGGAGTTATGCTTGCAAATTTGTAATTTGAAATTACAAAATTAAAATATAACCAGTGTTGACACGTAAGTAGTGTTTTGCACAACAATATTTATTTATATGACGCTCCCATGTATATTTTTAGTTAGTAGTTACATTTGTAAAATTGTAATTAGGAGTTATGTTTGCAAATTTGTAATTTGAAACTGCAAAATTAAAATATAATCAGTGTTGACACGTAAATAGTGTTATGCACAACAATATTTATTTATATAACGCTCCCATGTAAACTTTTAGTTAGTAGTTACACTTGTAAATTTGTAATTAGGAGTTATGTTTGCAAATTTGTAATTTGAAACTGCAAAATTGAAATATAACCAATGTTGACATGTAAATAGTGTTTTGCACAACAATATTTATTTATATGACGCTCCCATGTAAACTTTTAATTAGGAGTTACACTTGTAAATTTGTAACTAGAAATTACAAACTTAAAAATAAAACCAATGTTTAACGTAAATAGCGCACAACAATATTTATTTATATAACATTTCCATGTAAATTTGTAATTAGGAGTTACACTTGTAAATTTGCAATTAGAAATTTCAAACTTAAAATTAAAACAAATGTTGATACGCAAAAAGTGTTTTGAACAAAAATAGTTATTTGTAAGATCACTTGTGAGATACAAGGATGGAATTAAATTATATGATTTTTTACTTGATATAATGAAAGGATATTATCATAAAATATACTTATCACTAATCTAATATAGGGATTAATTTTTACATCATCTTTTGGTGATCAACTAAACTAAATACTGCTTTTCTTAACTGTAGTGTTACTATTTGAGTGTTACTTTACTGAGTATTTACAATATTATTTTACAGTATTTACAATATGTGTTTTCATGAAATATTATGAACATGGCAGACATGTCAATTAATCAGGGAGGAGTAATGACATGATTATTTCGTTTGTACTCTATCATATTTATAATATTTGCAATTTGAATTTGATAATTGATAGTGTTATAGATGGCAGAGGTACAAAAAAATTTATTATTTCGTTTTTCTTAAAATAGTAATTGTATAGGGGAAGTATTTTAATGATTATTTAAATGTTACTGAGAGTTTCGAATTTTTTCTTTTAAAATAAACAAATAGTTTTATTTGTTTTCTTTAAATACTATAAGAAATCATACCATTTTAGATTTGAATGTTTACAAGCTATTGTTTACTCATGACATCTAAAAACATTGTATTTTTCAAAATATACTTCTTGTACTCTTTAATGTGTTATGTTTTTCCTTCTTAAAAGGGAAAAAAAAGAAGATTTTTTTTTGAATGAAAAAGTAAGAAAACTCTTAAAACGATATGTAAACATTAAGAATCGTACGATTTTGAAGCATATTTCTTTTAAACATTATTTACTCTTAAAAACGGAAATGAAACTAGATTCGTAGTGAAGCAAATAAAAAACGGATGAAAAAAAGTTTTACCAAGACAAAGCGCAAAAATAAAAACAGAAGCAAAATGACTTATTTGAAGCAGTTGTTTTTAAAGCACATCTTCCCCTAAAAATGACAAAAAAAAGTTTTCACAGCAAAGTGTCATTCCCTTAAAAGCATCAAGCTCTTAACTGATTATATAACATAGTCACATAACTCACAAAACGCAATACAACCATCTATTGCTGTAAGCAGAATAACTGAATATTCCAAAAGTAGGCAGCAAAACAATTTATCAAAGAAATAGCTTTTCTTCCAGTTATTTACTCCAAGGAGATTTAATATTATCCTCAATTTATACCAATCCCTAACATGAGGATAAAAATTCCCTTTCGGCTGGAGACATGTTATACCGAAGGAGACCCCGACCGGGCACATTATTTACCCTGTCCCTTGGGTCGGGTTGAACATCGACAACGACAATTGTATACAGGGCACGCAATGGTAATGCCCCATACATATTAAAACAGGCTGATTCTTTCTGTAGATGGCAGTGCAGTAGCTTCCTAACCAGAAGTTGCGATTCTTAACATTTAATCTCCATTTCCTGATAAAGACGAGAGCAAGAAATAAGAAAAATGTGGCCAGTGGTCAATGTGGTACCATAGCTCATTCAAACAAAGTCCTTATCATGTTCATCAGAGTAAGGGCTCCCTGGAAGGTGATTACCTTATCGCTTAGCGCCCCTGCTTGGAACCGCCCTTGTTTATCCAATCCCTTGTAATCTAAATAGCCCTTTTGTGATCCCAAGTAAAGAATTGAAAGGCGTTTCGTCCACACAGAAATGTCCCTATTTTCACTTTCAGAACAGGGGAAAGACGTTATCGTGAATAAAATTGCATATGAATATAATTACTTTGATAAAGATCAAATAGATCTTTGATGTCTAGCTAGTTCAGCTTAATTTTCCGAATGAAGTCAAAGAGCTGAATATTTAATACTTTAAGTATATTGAGTCATTAGCTCTAAAATATTACAATAGAAGTTAAAAGAAGAGAATATATATCCATGAACTTTAAATATAGTGTACATTCTTATCAAGATTGCTGATTACGTGTGTATAATCTAATATTAACTCAGAAGGAATTAAGAATAATAACCATGCAGATCTCTGTTTGAAATTTTCTATGGGTAATAAACAATCCTTCGGCCAGAAAAGACACTTTACTTTCACTATGTAAACCTTCAGAGAATGGATCATATTCAGATGAACTAAAATTTTTCGCTTCATTTATTTGATTGAAATGCTTCTCATTGAATCTAGTATTCAAATTTTAAGGTTGTAAATAATATAACAGCATTTTCAAAGTTCAAGATTTAAAACATATTCATAACTCTTAAAATTCGATTCCAGCTCGATTCAATAAAACAAAATAAATTAATAAAATCAAACAAAAAGTTTTCAAAAATTATAATTAGTGATTTAATATACATGGAAAAATGTGTTTATGTATTTTTTCCAAGCTAATATGAAGATCACACAGGAAAAAAACAGCAAAAAAGTAAAAACTTTTTTAATTAAAACACATGTATAAATAATCTACTTGTGATATGAAAATGCTTTTTTAAATTATCAATTTTGCAATTTCGTTATAATAGTGAAATACAGATTATATATTATATGATAGCGTGAAAATGCTTCCCAGTTTGTCCTGTTTTCTAATTTGTAATTTAGTAACTTCTTCAAACTTTAATTTTAATTGTTAATTTACAGCTTAAATTTTTTTCATTTTATTTAAAGTATTATTTAAGGCTTAGTTAATAATGCTGCAAAAATTCCCAACCAATAGCTTAATTTCAAATAAATAAATAAATAAAAAACAACAACACATGTTAAAAAAAACATGTGTACAATCAAAAGTTTAAACTCATAAAATATTTGGGATATGTGTCATTAAAGGATCTGATTATGATTGTAATATAAAAGTAAAGAAATAATATTTTTGCTAAGATTCCAAGAAGCGGAAGCAATACAGACTATATTGCCTCATTAATTTTTAATTCACTAAACAATACTTATTGTTAATTGTTTTTATATTTATAAAAAAATTGAATTATTCTAAAAAAACAACAAAACGAATTAAAACATAATAACAACATTTTATTTTGATTTTATACAGTCTGTTATTAAACTAAAAAAAAAAAGACATTTGCTTAAGTTATTTATAAATAAAATAGTCTGCTCAAAATATACCCTAAATAAATTTTTATTCAGAGGAGTTTAATGTTACAGAATAATTCATTAATTAAAGCTACATATCACAACTGACAAATAATAATCTAAAATGAAATATTGTTTTCCGAAATATTCGTCGTAACAGAGTAGATGAAAGTGTCAACGTCACTTATTGAAATATTTACATCTGTCAATTTTCCCTACGCTTAATAATCTAATTTCTCACCCGCCTGTTATATTTAGACGCAATTCTAATCGCATTATTGATCTGAATTCACCACCAGCAGCAGACAACAAAACTCAATTTAAAGGCAGTTCAACGCAAATCGTAAAGCTCACATTAACCATTCACGCGTTCGGAAATTTCGAAGAGAATTTGAGGAAGGGAGGATTAAAACGACTTACAAGTCACCGTTAAGAATTATGAGACTGTTCTGTTAAGACCCTGCAATTTCCCAGCGACCAAAACAAACTGCGCGGACCGCCTAACAAATCCTTTTGGGCGAAATGTAACAGATGAAGGCTCGGATGTTCTTAAGTGTTGAGCAAACCGCAATGGAACTGGAGCCAAATAAACACAAATGCTTCTGTTTTGGCGCTAGTACTACAGCTTTATGTATGCAAACCTCGAAGTGAATTCCTAATGGTTTGGCTCACGAAGAATTAAGAGACGCACCAACTTTTGTTGTCTCGAGTCAAGACGGCAAAAATATTCGTGCCTCTTAATCAGTTGGAAATATAGCTGAGAGTTGTCGGAAAGGCGAACTTAAAGGACATTTGCAAAACGGGGTAGGGACATTTATTTAGTGAAGTAATGAGCGAAAAGCAGAATCTAATGCATTATGCATTCTGAATGCCTTAGTGTGATTTTCTAGAATATCCCGCACACTAAGAGTACAGGCAAACTAGTATACTACCTCTGGGATGTTATTTCAATGCAAATTGTTATAGAGAATATTGTATTTACATTTATAATGTATATCAATGGCTTAAAAATATGCAATTTAAGAAATAGTTTTGCATCTTAATGCTTCCTTCCCACCCGACTTTTGAAACATTTGCAAACAATATTTACGTTTAATTATTTAAGCGGTAAGTCATCACTAGTTAAAAGAGTCTGCAAGTCAACAAGAATGTAATGAGTCGTTCATAATTTATTACAGTTGTGCACATTTTAGCGTATTTTAATACCCAATTATTCATTTATAATGAGGGGAATTATAACATCTTTAAATTTTTATTTTTTTATATTTCGAACTGAAATTGTTTCTTCACGATTTTCTAACAATGGTTTTCCATATTCTAAAAAAAACTGTATTGTTGGATAAAAGGCTTTTAGGAGATGCATTTCACTGCTTATGCATTGAATTTTATGTCAATATAAGATTGAGGTGAGATGTGTAGATAACTGGATATTTAAGAAAATATATCTGTTAAAAATTAAGCACGTTTTAACTCACTTTTTATAAATTTACATGTTGAAATTTTATTGCTTCTCCATGAAATTTTATCTCAATAACTTGGCTTCCAATTTTTTTGTCAGTGTTATGATTTCTTGAACATCGGATTTTATGGAAGAATGAGATCACTATTTTTCTTTGAATTGAAGAATACTTAAATGGATATTAAGGAATAATAATAATGGTAATAATAATAATAATAATAATAATAAAGTGGAAAAAAGGGCTTATATCATACCAAATCGGATAAAAACTTCGCATGATTATCATAGATTTCATATTATACTCTTAATATTACATTCTATCCATGTTAATATGCCAAATTTGGTTCATAAATTTTTAAAACTTTAATTGTAAGACTGCACTATTAAAAATGATTTTTTACATAAAATTTTTTTCTATTTACTAGCAATTTTTGTGTTCATTATGCAAGTGGAGAAAAAAAAATCGAAACATTTTGTAGATATTGTAAAATATTTGTGTATAACACACTGAGAGTAATAAGTATGATCAAAACTACCAAAATATGATTTAATTTATAGTGTTTCCGGCTGTATGGGAACATCAGAAAAGCTCGGAAATTTTTACCAAAGTGCTCTGGTAATACTTTTAACAAAATTAACATTAAAATAATGTTCTATAATAAGTGTTAAAGTTTGGAAAATGTAAAATTTGGAATTATCATTATATCTTAAAGCAACCATTTATACGCTGAAATTTACCTTTCAGTTTTGTATTTTTTACAAAATGTGTGGTAATAAGAATTATATTTTTGAAAACCAGAATTTCTGGTAAATTATTTCCATGTAAATGGAAAAATTATCAATTGAATACTTTAAATACTATACATTTTAGTTCTACTATTAAGAATTATGTTTTCCCCGATATGTCATTACTATACAGTACGGTAATTTTGCCAGATTTCTTTTCTCTGTGCAGTTCAACGTGACTGTCAAGTGATCTTTGAATTTTTTTTTCGTTCCAGCTGCTCTAAAATTTTTGCAATTTTCATTTTAATTATTAAAAGAACTTAAAAAAATCTGAATGCAATTTTTTCGTTAACAAAATCTAGCATTAAAATTTTATCTAGCAGATAAAAAGCTAAATTTATGTTATAATTCTGTTCATGTATTTTAAAATGTTGAAATTTTATTAAATTAGGTTATTTTACAGGAAATTAATCTTTGAAAAGTGTAAATAGACGTACAAAATAAACTGGAAAGCTCAGAACCTTACAAATCTTCTTTAAAGAAAAGAAGATCTAAACTTATTTAATTATTTATTTCTTTAGTTTAAATGTGCCTCATAGGTGTCTTTAATTCTTGATACTTTCAAAAGATTCACTAAATCATGACAAATATTAGGAATTATTTAAGACAGTGTCATTTAAAAAGTGTTAAAAAAATCTAACGGATTATTTTTGAAGCTTTAAGTTCTCTCAGAACTTATTTTTGAATTTACGTACATAGATGTTGAAATGCGTTCGAAAAGAAAAATTGAGTTTCGACGGATACATATTAAAATAATTGCACTCTATAACTTACTCAACTGAAATGTGTCGAACTATTTGATTCAGTAACTCATTTTAGCGTGCTTAAATTTAATTAGCTTAGATATTTTTCCTCAATTAAAAAGTAAGTGATAATTCGCGTTGCAATTTTCTTTATCGACGACATTTTCTGTCACTTTTGAACCGTTCAATAATTATGCCCAGGAAAAAGTTAATGACAAATTTTAAGTAATAATTGATTTTTGAATTTTCTTCAGATTTAGTTCGAAAAGTAGTTATGTCATTACGTTAATGATATTTTTGTTGTTGTATTTTATGTTTAGTTAATTGAATTTTTTAATTGGCATAGTTTTAACATTCTTAAGTATAATTATAGTGAGGAATTTTTGAGCTCATTATTTCCTGATGAAAGGAAATGTTATGACGATTTTCTGTCTTCTAATTACATTGTACTTTTAATTGTTTAAGTAATACTAATCTAAAATAATCTATGTTATTTTGATGACTTGAGTTTTTTTATAATCCTAAGCTTTTTCTGATTTAATGTATTTACTAAAATATTTTTGATTAAAAAATATTCATACAAAAACAAAACACTTAATACACTTCTTGTTCAATGCTCTACATATTGCACTTTTCCTGTCTCTATATGCTAAATGAACATGTAAAAATAAATTAGTGTAGCATATTTAAATAGTTGATTTATACAAAAGTGAATATTGAAAAATATGACTTATCATTAGAAATTTAAAGTTTTCTTATTTATATTTCTCGGAAACTATTTCACCAATTTATTCCAAATTTTGAATAGTTTTGTTTGTTAAAAATTCAGAGACTAACAAGGTGTTATATGGTTTAAAATCATAATGGAATACTATTCAATAAATTTTTTACCAAATATTATAAAATTATAAATCATTTATAATCGTAGTGTAAACAGAGACGGAAAGACTTTAATTCTTGTGTTGTTTTTGCTATCTGCTAATTTTATATAATTTTTTTTTAAACATACTAAACAAAAAATTCTTTTTGTATTTTATCAAATTGACGTGAAAGTTGTAAGAAAAGAATGTAACACAATTTTTTTTTCAAACATAAAAGAATCATAACACAACATGTGTTTTTTTTAAAAAATTTTTAACCAACTAACTTATCATAATTTTTTTATCATCTACATATTCATTTAATTTATTCATTGGATTTAGAGTTTACTATAATGATTACAGAATGCAGAGATTTATGTGAAAGTAATTTAAATTTTTTTTATATGTTTTAGAATGTTTCTATGCTAAGAAAAAAATTCTGATAAAATTACCGTACTGTACAGTTGGGACATTTCTGGTGAAAGAAACTATAATTCTCGTTTTAAAAAAGCAAGCCAATTATACGGTATTTAAATTATTCATTTTGAAATTTTTTCCTTCCATATAGCAACGGTTTACCGGAAATTCTGGTTTTCAAAACTGTAGTTCTTATTACCACACATATAGTAAAAAGTATAAAAATAAAAAGTAAAAAAATATAGCCGAATAAATGGTTTTTATGCCTTGCTGCAAGATATCATGATAAAATTACAAAATTTAGCCACATTCACCAAATTTTGTCACATATTATGCAATCATAGTTCATTTTTACTTTACCCAAAATCATTACCAAAACTTTTGGCTTATAAAAGTTACCTAACTTTTGGTTATTTCCATAGAGCTAGAAACACGGTAAATGTTACCATATTCTGGTAGTTTTGGTCACACATTTTTACTCAGAGTGGAATACCTTTTTAAAAGAATAAAACTATTAAATCCTTTTAATAAATAGTATTTTATTAATCTTAACGAGCATAAAAATGTAATTTTCATGTTTAAAAAAATTTGTTTAATTTCATACATTAAGGCTTTTTCTCTTCCATATTTGTAAAATGATGTTAAAAAAAGGCATTGATCATGGAGCTTGAGGCTTAAAAATTCCGTGACTAATGGTCTAAGGGCGATAATATAGTTGCACACCGACCACCTTTACTTCCCAGGCCAGCAAGTATCTGAATCTGGGTAAGAAGACCCCATTGGGAAAAAAGGAAGATCAGTGACTTAATCCATGTGTCCTTGCGACTTTTTAAAGTAGTGTGTTACAGAGAAATGTGTGTAACATTATTTAGTTATTAGTTTTAGTCACACATTTTTAAATTAAGGCACGTGATTAAATATTTAACCATTTTATGAAAATATATTATCTTAAACTTTAAAACTATGAAATAATGCGTTTCTAATGTAGAACGTACATATTGCTACCGTTGACTTTTGTATTACAAATTAGAATTGATCAGAAATTGAATTAAGAATAGTTAGTTTATGCGTTTTCCTACCTCGAAATTATAATTACATATAAATAAACGTAAGTAGCTATTATAAAATGTCGTATATTTACTATGTTCAACGACTATGATTGATTTTATTATTTTTTTTAGAAACATAATCTCAATTTATAGATATTTTATCAGTGAACGTTAAACAAAGCATTCAAATATCCTGCATTTTTAATAATGTTGATAGAGTATAAAAACAAAATAATAAATTCCTGCTTTTTCCCTATAATAAGCCTAATTAGCGTTGAAAGGGCAATTAAGTTAAAAGCCCCTTTTAACTTAATTTCCATAATGGGCTATTTAAAAGCAGAAACACCAGAAAAGCTGAACTCTAACCAATTGCTATCGAATTCTTAGATCTGTGAAACTGGTGATATCTTAGACACACTACGCTTTAGTAGAAAAGGGAAATTAAAACGTATTACCTAATACAGCATCAATTATGTTCTGAATAATGAGAAATCTTGTATGAAGATTTAATCTTTTTTTTAATCCTTTATCAGTAGCTTCTTTTCTTTATTGAATGTCTTTCGATTGGAGTATACGTGAAGCACATTGTTTTAAAGCGCCGTGAGGAATTTCGAAAACTGCTTCTGAAAGCGTTTAAAAGCGTTTACTAAATTGCTCATCTTGACTGAAGGGGAGAGTTAAAAGCGATATTTTTATTTTAAATGAACGTTTATTTGATAGGTAGAAAGCATTAATGTGTATTTCTCGAAAACTTTCAATGACTTACTCAATTTTGCTTTAAGAGATAGCAAGTTTTGTTTAAAAAAAATAGTAACTTGATATGCTAAACTTTGAATAAATCGTTTAAGCGATGAATAAAAAGCTAAAAATTAAAAAAAAAAGTCCTTTCAAAGTATTTAAGTAATGCTAATATTAGATTAAAATGTTGCAGTTTCTATTTTGTTAGTTTGTAAAAAGTTAAACTAACGGAGAGATAATGAAGCTGCAAATTTCAAGACTATTGGACTTGTTAGTTTGAAACGTACATGGATGTTCTCAAATTGAAGGGATTAGTGTAAGGGAATGTTAAAGGAAATTTTACTGATTTTGAAAGAAGCAGCTTTAGAATTTAAAGAAGCATTATAAAGCTGTTCACAGAACAGACTTTGCTCAAAGTCAGATTAAAGCTGTGTTAACAATTTTGTTAAATCAATAAAAACTTCTTGTCAAATAAAAGCCATTTAAATATTTAGAAACATTGGTTTTTGAATTTTCTAAAGTAATCTTTTATTTGTATAGTTTTTATACGGATCAAATTATAAATATATTAAAAAAAATAATGCTAAAATTGGACCTAATTTTATCCATTTAATTGTTTTGTTCCTAGGAATGTTTTTATATATGCTAAGTAACAAGTAGCATAATTATTTTTTCTACTAAAAATATACAGAAGCTCTTAAAATACTTAATATTTATTAAAAGAGTAAAAAATGTTAAATTTATATGAACAGAAATATAATAGTTTTGAATTTTAGGCCATAATTTATGCATTGATTAATATTTAAGAGCTATTTGAAATCTACAATGAAGGAAAAAGTATGGCTAAAACATTTACCGTGTTTCTGGCTCTATGAGAACATCAAAATGCTTCGTAATTTATACCGAAACGCTTCTATTATGAATTTGGTGAAATTAACAAAAAATATAGTTTTATAATCTGCAATAAAATGGGGAAAATGAGGTAAAATTTGGTAATTTTGTCATGATACCTTAGCATAGCATAAAAACTATTTATTCTGTTTAATTTACTTTTCAGATTTGTATTTTATACTAAATGTGTGGTAATAAAAATTATAATTTTAAAAGTCAGAATTTCGCGTAAACCGTTTCCATATGAATGGAAAATTACAAAATGAATATTTTAAATACCGTATATTATGACTTTATTAATCAGATTTTCTGTTATTTTTTTTAATTAATTTATTATTTTTTTACCAAAATTTCAATTGCCATACAATACGGTAATTTAATCAAAATAGTTTTTTTTCTGTGAAATTTTTGTTAATTAATCATTACTTAAGAGCTGTTAAATATAGATTTTTAGGTTAAAAATATTAGTTGTTTGTATTGATCATTGTAAACCTCTTATTTTTTTGTGAGTAAAGCTGTTATTTTAAAATAATACAGACATTTTAATCGCATGTTATTTTTATAAAATTTGTCCGTCATCCCTTCTTCAATTTAAAAAAATTATTGTTTAATAACCAATTTTAAATTTTCATGGTACCAAAGCAAGTTATCTACTGATTTTCAATTTAGATTTTTTTTTTAATCTAACGAATTATCACAGAAAACTTAATTCAATTAATCACTTTCATATATTATTTAAGCATTTAAGCACTTAATCCATTTAATCTCTTAATTTACTGAATCACTTAGCCCTATATTCAAAAAAGCCTTCGCTAAATATTTTTTTTTAATCATATCCTTATAGTGACCTTCTTTTGTGGTGAGAAATGTATGAAAAAATTTGCTTTCAATTTAATAGCATCATCATCAATAATACTCATCACTTTTTAATTTTCTATAAGTACAAAATCATTTTTCATTTTTTTTTCATCAACAAAAAAACGCAATCCATTGCATACATTTCTGATGACTCAGCAATCATTTGGTGATCAGCACTTTATACACACACCTAAGAGTGAGTATTTTAATTCACCAATTTCCGTGAGCGTTACGCGAGTAATCACCCTATAAATCACACCTCGTCGGTTAGGTAGAGTCAACATCCCAAACCCCTCTGAGCAGAACCCCTCTTGCATATCCTTTTTTGTGGGGCGGGAAAAGTTGTATCTGTCACGCCATTTAGAATCATGTCTATGCAGGTCTACAGCTGGGATAGTTGCTGACTATGCTGTATGCTTGACACGTACCTCCTAATGAGCTCGTGTACTTGTTCAAACGCACCACAGTAGAACATCTATTAAAGTAATAGGCTGCAAGACTCTAAATGAATATATATTTTTTTAAATTAATAGTTCTGTTTTGTAACAGCGGAAGAAATAGCTCCTGGAACTGGATGATAGAAATAATTTTTTTTTAAAATCGATATTGAAATGTTTTATTGATTGTTTTTTTTATTCGTGTTTTATAGATGAAAATAAATTAATTAGTTGTAACAATGCCGTTCATTGGTTTTCTCTTTTAATTTGAGATTTTTTTAAAGCTGAGTTTTGTGTTATAATTCATACTTATATTTAAATGAAAGGGAGTTTTATTTTTTAATAAAAGTGGAATTTTATTTCATAAAAGGGGAAAAAATGTATAAAAAATGAATTTTAGAAAAAATATTGAAAAAATATGAAACCAAAATTGAAACTGATGAGAAACTGATGAAATTCATAAAAGAAAAGAGATTATTTTTTCACATAATTTTTGTTCTATTTGACAGTTTGTAAAAATTTAAAAAATTGAAACTAATTAAAAAAAAATTAAACTTATTATAAAAGAAAATAATATTTTTTTCACATAAAGCTTGCTTTATTTGCCATTTTGTAAAAATTTTAAATTGCATTGTTTTAACTCTCTCTAGATAATTCAACATAACGAAAAATATTTTTTTCTAGAAAAAATACAGTTAACAAAACACGATATTTCAAAACAATTACTTTTTGTAAGGAGATTTTTTTATCCAATTCCGTTTAAAATTGCTTATTGTTAATATTACGCTATCTTACAAAACAAGAATAGCATAATATCATGAATAGTGAATGTTTCATTTAAAAGATATTATACATTGAAAATATTAGTTTATTCTTATGAGAATTGAAAAGAAAATTTTCCAATAACAAAAATCAAAATTATATTTCGCTTTCTATTGATCATTAATTAGCATAGATTATTATCATAGAACATATCATACCACATTATTTACCATAAAAGATACATGTATAGATCTTTTTTAGTAGAATTACAAAGTATATATAATAATATTTCGATTTACACATTTATCATTCGCGCGAAATTATTAAATCTATCATAGTTTGCTTCAACTAAAATGATTAAATTGGTTTCAAAAATTGATTCAAATGAAATCTAATTAAAATTTCAATATAAATCGTATTTTGCGTGTAAGTGTTTTGCTAAAATAGTATTAGGGAAATTTTTAAAAATTAACAAAAAAATTTACAGAAAAATTTATTTATTCCAAAATTTTCAAAGTAAAATGAATTTTTTTCGTTTTTTTTCCTTTAAAGAATTAACTTATTAAAAAATGAAAAAAATAACAAAATAATACTTAATTATTTAAGACTTAACAATTATATAGATATAATTTATTAAATTTAATTTTGTTTTTATCTATAATAAAAAATACCGTTAAGATGCTGAGGTGAAAACAGCATACTTAATGATGAAATTTATATTTAATTGCTTTAAAAAGTGCATATTTAATTATTTACTTCTGTCTAAAGAACCATAATAGTTTTAATAAATTACATTAAGAAAAATACCTTTTTTTTAATCCTCTTACAATAAATTTAGAAACAGAACACATTTCTTGGAGTAATTGCGAAAATGAACTATAAAAAATGTTAATGATGCAAAAACCTAATTGCATTGGATAAGGCGAAAAATTTATGACACAAAAAATTACTTAAAAGACAGCAAAGTTAAAAGGTGAATAATTAAATGTATGAAGTTTCCTATGTAAACAATACGAACTCCTTCTCCATTCAAGTTTCAGAGTTTATTAAATTTTCCGTAATCTCGTTATACTTTCCTTCATCCTTATTCAAAGAATCTTAATTAAAAAAAAAGATGTTTATCCCCATTTTAAAATATTAAGAGTTTCTTTGATTTTTTATGAGATAGCATTTAAATAGTACATTTATAAAGACGGGTTTATTTTTGTTCATTAATTATCTTTATTTATAATATTATAAACCCAAATTTTTGAGTTTTTCTTTTGTATTTGTTATTAAATTAGCTAAGTAAAACATAAAAATAAATTAATCAAAATATATTCACTTATTAAATTTATTATTCTAAATCGGATTCTATTTTTTGAGGTTTAATGTTTTGAATGAACTTATAAATAATGCATTCATTAATGTATTTATAAATGAAATTTAATTACTTCATAAAATGTTAGATGATTAAACATACCAAGTATGATAGTTTATTTTAAGGAAAAAATTTTCAATTTAAATGAAATATTTTATGATAAATTTTGATTGAAAATAGTCATTGGAGTCATAAATATAGAATAGTCGTAGATATGATAAATTTTCGAAAAATGAAAACAGTATTTCTTTCATTTTTCGAAATTTTTGAAAATTAATTATATTTGTTATTTATATTTTACATTTGTATCTGTTATTTATATTTGTTATTTTTTTTATTAAATCTAAAACAATATTTTATTATGAAAAGCAGTGAATTTAGTGTGTTTGTGGAAAATGTATACATTGATGTAAATGTATAATATGAATTAATATGTTTACTTCAACTAACACAACAGTTATACAGGATAGTCTACAAAAACCACCATTTAATTAAATTTTTTAGAATACTTCTAACATGGAAATAAATAAAAACAAAATAGTTTTTGATTGGGCTATGGTTTCTGCTTAGCTAAAGCATTAATTCGCACCGATTTATGTAAGTAAATTCTGTACTTCTTTTTTGACAATTATTCTAAAAAATATTATGATTAGGGTATGAATGATATGACAGTAATGATTCCATATACATTAAGAGAGGTTCTGGAGCGATCTTCAGTAAGACTGTGTGCACTAAAAAAGGGGCAGTTTAGGTCTGTGGAAGAATGGATGGCTACCAGCAAAGAAAATTGGGCAGGTATTGGTAAATGTTAAGCGACATGCCACATTTTAAGTCTTATATAAATATAACGGGTATTTTGGTTATATTCAGTAATAACTTTATTTTGATGGGATACTTTTCTTTCTCCTTTTTTTACTCACCTCCATTATTTAGATTATTTTTGAATTACTCTACTAAAATTAATGTATTAGGATATCGACCTTAATATATGCATCTGATTCAAATTGGTTGTGCTTGTGTCCAGTTATAGCACAGAATTGAGGTGGCCTTATTTAATTGGGTACAATGCAATCATACTTTGTAATGAATCTACGGCTTAGCACGGAAGCATAAACAATTACTAAGTTAATAGCAAACGTAAGACTTTCTGTACATTCCTTTTGCTATTGCTTCCGAGAGCTATTAATATCATATTTTCAAAGACTACATGTGTTAGAAAACATTTGACATGTGCTTATTATTTATTTCTGAAATTTCTATTGATTACGCCAGAAAGAGTAAAAAAACACACAAAAATGCTGAATGATGTAAATCCCAAATGCAAATGAAATAAATAAGTCTAGGTATGATATATAACATCTTTTTAAATATAAATGTACGCGTATGATCCCATCAACTTTTTATTTTAATACAATATTTACAACAAATCGTATCATTTTCGTATTCTTTTATGTTTTTAATACAAACTTCAAAATTGTTCTTGTAAATATTTAGTTGTGGTATCAAATGCATATCAAAATTTTGATTATATCAATAATTTCGAATAATATTAGTAATAAAAAAAAGTTTTTCGATTATCAATTTTCCTTATCGCCTTTTTACAGCAAAAAAGTTGTCACATTTCCATAGAAAAAGAGCTTCCTTTTACGGTAAGAATAACGACACTGTGGATCTTTTCGCCAAACATTCATTCAGAACTTTTTTAAAGTCTTATCATTTGGCGCAAAAGCTAGAAGTGACGACAAACCACCTATCACGGAGCGTTGCAAGTGGGGGTGATTTTACTCTTCCCTTCTCACCCCTGAAATGGAAAGAGTACATAGAAATGGAGTCATTATGTCCCCCCCGTAACACCTCCACCTGACTGAAATTTATGAAGAGAGCATTGTGTTGAGCTTCAAACAGCAGCATCAATTCTTCTGTGCCCTCCATGAAACATTAATGTTATTTGTTGGCGACATTTAGAAAGAATTTTATCGGGCTCTTTCTTAAGTTTATTCCGGAAGTTTTCTTCATTAGCAAAGTTAGGGGAAGAAAGAGTTTATATAGGATAGAGAAGTGAGATTTAATATGAGGACATTTCGTTCTAATAAATGTGTTATACTAAAGAAATAAATAAGAAGTTGCAGCGTGGGTGTGAAAGTGGCCTAAAAGAACAGAAGCAGCATTCAAAAATATTATTGTAGTATTTATAAAGCTGAGAATGTCCGTATAGTAAGGAATCAAAAGTGCTTAATGCGGGCACATAGAATTTATTCTTGACATAAGGATAATGTATATACATGTCAAAATAGTCATTATCATAAATGTGTTATGCTAAAGAAATAAATAAGAAGTTGCAGCATGAGTGTGAAAGTGGCCTAAAAAACAGAAACACCATAGAAAAAATATTATTGTAGTATTTATAAAGCTAAGTATGTTCGTTAAGTAAAGAATCAAAAATGTTTAATGTGGGCAGATAAAATTTATTCTTGATATAAGGATAATATTTATAAACGATGAAAATAGTCAAATTATACTTGATTAAATTGAATAATAAATGGCAAATTTTTGAAGTTTAATGAAATGTCGTTTCATCTAGCATTTTAACTTTAAATCGTATAGATTTTAGCTCTAATTATAGTACCACTATATAGTTATCATCTTAAATTACAATTCAGAGATTAGATCCCTTAATAAATTTTCTCAATATTCTTTCACTTATAAATTCAACAATAGTAAAAGTACTAATTCAACATAAAAGTAAACATTTACATAATATTAATAGATAATCGTTAATAAATTTCATTTATTTTTAAAATCCATACGCTCTTACGAATAATTGTTAACATTAAAAAAATATATTTTTTATCGCAATATCATTAATAGCAATAAATCAAAAATATGACATTATTATAATAAATATTTCTTATTATTATAAAAAACAAGTATTTGGCAGGCTTCCTTAACTTCGCGGATTAGTAAAGGAGTAACTAAACTAGTTTCATACCTGCCAACTTTTACGCATTTGGCGTAAAATTTTATTTTCATATTTAAAGTGGTAGTAAATATATACTATTCTTTCGTTTATAAACTTAATTTTTAAATGATTTTTATCACTACTATTCTTAAGGGCCGGGATAGCCTGGTCGGTAGGGCGCTGGGCCCATATCCAAGAGGTCGTGGGTTCGATCCTCGCCGGCCGAAGACTCCCCGTGTAGTAAATGGTGACTGATGCACGTTAAATCTGTCGAGTCTCAAAGTCCTCCATGTTCCCATAACAAATCAATACCTCTGGGGGTACTGATCCAGGAGTTTCCTTGTCTTCTGGATTGGTTCAAAATTACAAGGCTACGGAGTTGAACATTAGTAGTCGTAAACCCATGAAATTGGGTCGGCTGTTCAACGACGGTTATAAAATAAAACTACTATTCTTAAAAAAATTAAGCACGTGTATTAATATGTGTTACTATCATGGATGTCAGCTCAAAGTTTTCAAATACAACGTAATTTATTGCTCAAATATGAAATTGTAGTTCTATTTTAATACCACTGGCAAAAATAATAATGGAAAGGATTAAAAGTTGGCAGGTATGTAGTTTATAACTTCATCAAATCTAGATTCTAAATTAAGCCTGCAATTAATACTACAGATTGCGACAGACTCAGGAAGAGCTCGAAAACCCGAGTTCGGTGCGAGAAAAGGGATCAGATAGATTAACTGGAAGAAGTCTTCAGGCTGTCTCATGTTCATTATGAAATTTTTTGTAACTTCCTACAACTTTTAAACAAAATTCTGTTAAAAAATATTAAAGAAAATATATTCCGTGTAAAAATTTAAGAAGCATTATATGTCTAAATCTGTAAATAAGTAAGCTAAATAACATGTTTCTCATCAATTTAAGAATGAATTAACATGAAATATCTGCTCTGGAAAAAAAAGAAGAATTAAAACATTTTCCGACATTATGTAGAGCTTTTACTCGTTCTTCGCCGTAGATAATAAAATTAAATCACATTTAGGAAATAAAAACTTTCTTATTTTTATTTTTTCTTTGTGTCAAAAAAACTAGTGTTGCTTAACAAAAATACTCTCACATGTGTATTAAAATATAAGTTAGTACTAAAATTTATCTACTGCCATTGTCAAATGTGTTTATGCGTTAAAGTAAAATTCCACTGCTCCATAATCCATACTGTTTTTCCCCAAAATGCTGACAAATATTTACCAACACATAACAATACAGAAACGGAAACACCTAGTACAATTTTGCTTAATAAAAATTAAAATAAAATGTCTGACTTTTTTCATAATCCTAAAGTTAAGTAATTTTTTAACCGTCGTTAAACGGCTGACGTAATATTTTGGGCTTACGACTACTAATGTTCAACTCCGTAGCCTTGTAATTTAAAACCCAATACAGAAGACAAGGGTACTTCTGGATCAAGTATTGGGAGAAATTTGCTTTCGTGAAGGACTTTTTGATGGAACTTATCCGCATTTGCGTCACATGGAGAGAAAAACCACGAAAACCTCCCATGGTTAACCTGGATGCAAGGGGACTCTAACTCATGATCCGTCTACCACTGAGGATATTTTACGTCAGAACTGTGGTCCATGCAAGCTGGGTGTGGAATTCGTATCGGCCAGCGATTGCAAGGAATTGAACCCGGTTCACCTCATTAGGAGGCGAATGCTCTATCCCCTGAGCCATCACGACTCTTAATGTTAATTATTGTACGACAAAATCCAATGTGAAACAAATGATTTTAACTACATTTATTGCATGCTGTTTTTGAATAAAATTTTTAGAAACACAAAGGTAAGTAGGTTTTGTGAAACTTGTAACAAAATTTCATGAAAATGTGTAGTATTTATTTACTCTAAAACTGCATTTTAATTTCAAGAAAGTTATAAAAAATGTAAAACTTATTTATGATTTAATTTAATAAATATTTTAGTACATATAGAATAGTATGGTACAAATTGTCGTAAAAATCTACCCAAATAAAAATAATTTTTCAACGATTACGTTATTTACGAAAATATTTTCATTTCAATAACCAATGATTTCGTATTCAAAAGTTGCAATACAAATAGCAATTTAAAAGAGCGTGAAAATTATTTATTTATTTCTAAGTTAATTTTTATTACTTAACCAATTATATGATCACGCATCAGTTTTTTTATTGGTTTTATAACTTTAACGTAATTTCGGTAATTGCAATTAAATAATATTACCGTTCTTAAATTGTTTAGCAATCATTATATGGCATCAATATAACGTGAAAATAAAATGAATTGGCAATTTTAAGAAGTAAATATGATCATTATTGATTAAAAAAAATGATACCCCATTTGTTTAAGAATACATTCAACTAGACAATATATATTACGGGTATTTAAGATATAATGCCAAACTATTTGAACCACGTACAAATAAAGATAAAAAATATCTTTTTACTGCGACAGTAATTTGAGAGTGAAAAAATATTTTGCGACTTTTTTTGTATTCAAATAATGTTAAAAGAAGATGCAAAAGAGGCCCATTAGGGTGGCGAGTTTTGGCTATAAAATACCTCGAATAGACATTAGGGAGAAGGTAAGTGACCATTGAAAATGATATACGTAGGGCGTCCTCAATTAATCTCTGCACGGGGCAATTGGACGTTTTTACTGTTATATCTGTCCTTTAATGTGTTGAAGCCCATGCAATAACAATGTTTTATTAGAATAAGTGGTGTCATATAAAATAAGACTTTGAATGAGGCTTCCTATCTTGGCGCAATCTAATGGCGAGATTTCATTTTCACACGCTTGTTTTTCAAAAATGTTTTGATGGGTTATTTTTTCTTATTTTTTTATTTTAAATTATTGAGCCAATGAATTTCTTATATTTTAGTTTTATTTATTATTTTCGTGACATGTTTGTAGTAAAATTGTCATATGCTATATTTAGGTTGTTCTTATAGCATTTTAAAACTGACAAATTTGGAGTAATAATAAAAAACCCATAACTTAGTATTATGGTTCAACACGTTTGAAGATTTATTAAAGTGTGATAATCACCTTTTTAAACTTACATTAAACTGAGATGGTATAATGGTTGAACACGTTAAAAGTTTACTAAAAGTGTGAAAGTTACAGTAAATTGAAACGATATTTTGGTTTATCACGTTTAAATTCTAAGAGCGTAAAAATTACAGTAAATTAATACAATGAATTGGTTTAACACGTTTGAAAATTTCTGTGAGTGTGATTTTAAAAAATTGTGAGTTGCGATTTTAAAAAATTGTGAGCAAAAAACATAACGAGAATAGCTCAGAAGAAGGTGGATAGCGTATTTGCTTAAAGAAAGAAACCTCTTAAAGGGTATTAAATTTAAAACTTTTCGAATAAAACAAAAGTAACCTGTTAATAAAGCTTTCCTTATAGTCCAGTAAGCTTAATTGTGAAAAAGAAACAACCGTTTAATAATTAAAAATATTGGTTTCCTTTTTAAAAAAAATTTATATTAGATATTTTTAATTAGTTCTAGTCAAAATATATTACCAATACTAGCAATAAAGAAGTTACAGGGATGGAATATTTTAACAGGGTTAAACTTAAGTTGACAACCCTGTTTGGATAGATCTGAAGAGGCAAATAAAATGTATTTTATTTGCTAAGTTTCTAAGTCTAGGATTAAAACAATATTTCTTAGAAATTTAATTTAATTTCCTTACATTTTTTCTCTTAATGCAAGTTAAATTAGTCAATTTATAATACTTCCAAATATTAATTCCAGTTCAAGTTTATTCTCTTTTTTTAAAAAAAAACTTCTATTTTTTTCTCATTAATCATCAACCGTTAATCATAAACCAATTTAATCATCAGCCATTGCAAGACAAGTTTTCCAATTTTAGCTAGTTATTTGATTTTAAAAGCCTAACCACACGTCACATGACTATGAATCGAAGAGAAGAAAAATATATTGCTACTTGGCAGCATATGGCTTTATTTGTCTGATTTTCAAGTTTTTACTCACGGAAGTTATGTAACTTATAATATTCATAAAATGATGGTATTTGTCTTGATAAACAGTAAATCGTTGAGTAAATCACATTTATAAAATAATGGCAATTTCTCTTCTGATTTTTCGAATTCTTTTTTTCCGCCTTGGTAAACAGTGCTGATAATTACACTGTTAGAAATTTCTTAATAAAAATGGTTAAATAACCATTTATTTAATTGTTTATTTCACCATATTCAACCAAAACAACCAAATAACCATAAAAAAGATGATATTCAGACTGTTACGTATGAGAAAAACGTTTGTTGATATTTTAAAATTTTTTTTAAATATTGTATTGTTTATTATATTGTTTTTTATTGTTACTGGTTAAACAATCGGAATTTTATCCAGGTCAACTAGGCCCTCCTAACTGAGCCATTTTTTAGCAGAAACTACTGTCACTGACTGAGCCATTTTTTAGTACATACTGACACTGAGAGGCTAATCGGTCAATCTCAAGATTGGCTGAACAGGAGTTCAAATGCCAGCGTTGATACTACAATTTTCTTTCATTCCTTCAATACCTGATGAGTTTTAAGTGTCTTTTAATATTCACTCGGTAACTCTGGACCATTAGAATACGAAACTATCATTTACGCATAAACGGTGTCGCACCCACAGAGCTCCCATGTCCGTTTAAGTTGCATTTCAGTAACTATTCCAAATCGAAATGGATACAAAATCATACATTACCAGTTGTAAACGTTTCAAAACCGTAAAAGTGAAAAAAAACAAAACAAAAAAACAAAGCTCCTAACCTTAAACTTTATGGTTAATTGAATGGATATAGACTGTGTGTGTGATCACGACTAAGTACTGAAATTATTGATGAATCTGTTACGATACTCGATATTTAAAAACACTTTTGTTTCCATAAACAGACAATTGCTTATCTTCTTAGGTAATGAAACATGCAAATCGAATAGCTTTAATGTATTTGATATAAGGCATCACTCACTTTTCCAAATGCACTTAATTCACAACTCAAAATTATATATTGAATAAATTAATATCTAAACCGAAATGAATGAGATCCTGATTCAACAATATCTTCAGAATTAATTATCACGAAGACTATCCAAACACTGATATATTACCAAGGAAATAAATTAGCATTAATCCACATTGTTAGGAATACCGACTTCATTTAATATTATGTATGGCTTATTGATAGGTAATATCAATTCCACACGCAGTTTGAAAGGAATAAAGGTTCTCATCTTTGGTTACATTGTATTCAACGCATGTGGCTTTCATTACATGAATGCTTAAATTCATTCTTCATGGTGAAGATATCAGCAGGATAGCTATAAAGCAGCCGTCATCGAACTGCATTCACTAGGCTAGATGATGAGATGTGGCTATTTCTTGGGGAGATAGTATTAGGTTTGACTAATTTAGATACCAAAGATATTAGCTTATTGTAGTTGGACAATGTTCTGTAAGGGAAGGTAACTTAATTGTTGAATGCTTAGTTACAGATATATGATTGGTATAATTCCTTATGAAAGCAAAATATCTAAGCATAATTTTGAGCCCAATTACTTAAGGTTATTTGATCGAATTGCATGTTTCTCTTAAATGCTTCGTATACGGATCAGCGCAAAATAAAATTGATTATTTTAAATAATTAATGAATTTGATATAATGTGTCACGAATGTTGAGTTTCGTGATATAGTTTTAATTTCGATGCATATTTTTAAGTTAATTATATTTAAAAAAATTAAAATATGCATTATTTTGATGCATTTTGCGTGATGCGCAAGTATAACCTGCATGCATGCTTTTGGTATTATTGAGTAGAAATTTGGCATAATTAATTAGTTGCGATGTAATTCTGATTTACATTCATATTTTTAGACAAATTATATTAAAATGAAACTAAAATATGCGTTTCTTTGATACATTTCGTGTGATAGAAAATTATAACATTTATGGCATTATTAAATTTGTAATTTGGTATTATTAACTAGCTATATACTACGAAATTATAAGGTGCATATAAAGAAATTATAAACTGTGTATATACATTAATTTAGCTAGTCTAATTAAAACAGTTTATGATACAGTGGTTAAGACACTGCAACCTGTCTTTGTAAATGACATTAGCTCAGTCACTGGTGGAAGCTTGAAGCTCACCTGGCTTCAGGTAAATATGTACTGACTTGTCTAAGAAGTATAACTGTCTAGTACGCTATGTTTACCTCATTTTCCCACCCATGCTATTGGGTTTTAAATTATGGAGTCTTAACCTTCAGGACCCCCTCTCCAAAATCTGCCTTTTCCACGCAAGAGATTTTTCTAAAATATTATCTACTGTAGTTTATTTTAATAAAGATTTGGAAACTTTAAGTTACAATTGTTTAATACTGATGTGATGATTTTAGCTTTAATATTGATCAGCATAACATATTTTAGTTATTTTCAGATGACAACAAAATGTGAGCTTATATATAATTAGGATTTTTTTTATTAAATGAAGCATTTATAAGAAAAGTTGTTTTACGAAAGTGTAGAGAAAGATTTTTTTTTATGTAAATAACATTTGGAAAATAGTAGATAAAAAAAATCATTGGAAACCTTTGAATGATAAAACAATTTACAAACCTTTAAAAAACTTTAAAAAAAATATTTTGTACAATGTGAAACTTTCATTAACATTTTTTTTTTCGTTTTTGCTAAAGTAAAAGCAGCGTTATTTCTTATTAAAGTTTCATGACAATGTTTTCAAAATAATTTTTTTTTAATATAAATAAACTTGCAGAATTCTCCAAAAATGATCTACCAGTTTGTGTAATTTAAACACGCATGTATAGTGTGCAAAAAAAAAAAAAAAAAAAAAAAAAAGAATAAATAAATAAATAAAAAATGGACCACCCTGAATCTAATTTAAAGATCGGATCTTCAATTTATAGGATTCAACGATAATTTTTTAAAAGGGAAAACCTAAAATAAGCTGAATAACTAGTTCAGACGATAATTTAAGTTACAAAATCAGACACAAAAACGTTTTTCTCTGAATAAGCATACTTCTTTTTATGAGGGATTCGAATTTCTGCACACAATTATTTACACACAATTTTACATACAGTTATAAAATTTGTTTATCCAAGGATAATTCCGTACAAAAATAACTTTTAGAAAATATTTATTATTTTATTTTTATTTCATTTCATTTTAACATTTTAAAGAAAGTAATTTTATACAGCAAACTAAATTGATAAGATGCAACTCAAATACGAAGTATTAATATAATTATTGCCTTATTCTAAAAGATCTAAAGGATAAAACTTTCGGCTTTTTGAACTATTTTAAAATACGCATATGATAATTCTAAATTTTAAATACAAAAATTCCAAAAAAAAAAAATGCTGCATAAATTTAAATATAGTAGAATTATTGCTCATTATACTTGTTAAAAATGTATGTATAATGAAATATTTTTAGTTTAAATAAATATTGATAGTCATAAAAAAATAGGTATCTTATTAATAAACAGTTTTTTAGATTTCCTAAGTGTGAGCGAGAAAATAATTTAGATGTATGTAGTTCGCATAGTTCTAGTTCAATTTTCTTTATTTGAAATATAAATAATCCATTAAAAAAATAAACGCTTTATTGGAAAAGGAGAAGCCTGGTTTTAAGAGAAGCTTGATCAACTATCTCAGCCGCAAACATACAGGGATTTGATTCGTTGAGAATCACTCCACATCACGTTTTAACAAGGCATGAAAATGCTGCCATATAGCTTCAGATATTTAGGAAATAAAATCATCCCTTTCATAAGAGTAGGGAATGAACAATAATTATCCTCTGAGGCTTTTACAGATCCGACGCTAATTGGTATTAGCTAGTATCATGCCTACAACAGCGCCCCCTACGGTAGTAACCTTAAAGTGGACAACTCGCGACTAAGATTCCATTAGCCGGCTGTTTCGCAAATATCCACGTGTAAATCGCGTCCTCTCTTCTGAGTAATCAGCGCTGCTTGCACCAAACTTGCAAATAGCCCGAAAAGTGTTACATATTTATATGCCAAACTTCTCTCTCAGAAGCAAATCTCATTATTTTCCTCAAGCCAGGTTTGACATGTAATGAGCCGCGTACGTTGAAAAGCCCACGGTGTGGGTGCCTGGATGGCACCTTTACCCCCACCTCACCGCCAAGCTCTGTTTTAGAGATTAATCGCGAGCCAACGAGCGTAAATCATTCGAAATGGTCAGTTACCTGAACGAGAAAGACTGGCCGGAGGTTTATGACGAGATGGCACACCAGTGGAAAATTACGATTCGGCCGTGCTGTCTCACCCGAGAATATTAATTAATATGTTCTGAGGGTGAAAGTTAAAACACGAACTGGAATACAGAAAAATATTGTTGGGATGTATCTAACAGAGTTATTTGTGTATTTACACATCGCAAAATATATTTTAGTTAGAATTCATGATTCGTTTAAACAAATAATTTTGTTATAATCAAGTCAGTGTTTATCGTTTGAGAATAAAGTAAGAAAAATTAATGCAAGCAATTATCGTTTGAAAATCTTTGATATTTTCAAATGAATCTTTGAATCTTTTCAAATTTTAATTCTTTTTTTAAAAATTTATTGTTTTGATTTTCTTTTTCATAAGCTTTCAGGGAGTAATCCCTTATATTTCTGACATGTCATTAAAAACAAGTTCTTATCCTTTAATTCAAAATGATTTTTTTTATGGAATATTTCTTAAAAGTAAAATGTTGTAAGTTGAAGTTAGAATTATCTAAATTGTTTTGTTTCAAGTAGATATTTTGGCAAGACCTAGTTATGGAGGTTTTTAATATCTGTGTAATTTTTTGTTTATAAAAGCAGTTATTAACTGTTAATTTGAATTGTAATAGTATTTACCCACTAGAAGATTTTACGGAGTTGATCTGCCGCTTTATTTTCATAAATCTAGATTTTTCTGTGACCTCAACGTAGTCGGACAGAGATTACTATTGTAAAATTTCAACTTAATCTAACATACGTGTAGCTAAATTTGCAAATATAAGATCCCTATAAACTATGCATAAAAACTTTGCGTTGTTTAATTTCAAGTTCAGTTTTGTAGTATGAAAATGAAATAATTTCCTATGCTGTTGAAACTGTAATGAAATAGCAAAAATAAATTTTTTTATTTGCGTTGTTCACTCGATTTATCTTTTTAATTTTTATTCAAAACAAGTTTAAAGATGTTTTAAAAAAAGTCTCAGAAATGTTTCAAATTTTTTGCTTGCTTTTTAAAACTAAAAATTAAAGTTTAGATGGGATATAATTTGCAGCTTCCCCTGTGGTACAGAAGGGTAGCTGCTACCGGAGTATTCACGAAAACTAAATTAAGATAATTTTTTCAATCTATTATATGAGAAATTTACACAGTTTTACATGATTTTTCTTTCAAATCAAGCAAAAATCATTTAAACTCTTTAAAATTATAAGGCAGTTTGAGTAAACATAAAGTTATGATTCATGAATAAAATTGAAATTTAGTACAAAATCGAAATACAAAGTTCAAACTTAGATTCAATCTTTTCAAATTAATTTCTTGTATTTAATGACCCTGTATTTCTTTATTTGAATATATTTATACCAAACGTTTCCAGTTAAACTCTAAAACAATTAAATATTAATTAACAAAAAACTAAGTTCAATCTATAGTGTTTACATTTTATGAAGCTTTTCATATATGCAGTAAACACATTTAATGGAGTAAGAAAAAACAATGTTTTAACTATACAAATTGAGCAATAATAAAGCCAATCATTAGACTATTTTCAAAGAACTGACTGCGGAGTTTTCGCATTAAAGATTCCAAGAAGCACTCTAGGAATGTAATTCTTGGAAATTTTTATTTTCTATAGAAATATTCTGTTTATTCACGGAATTAACTTTAAAATGACAACAATTTTAGGAAATTGGGGCCATCCAAGAACAAAATCATAATTATTTTAAATATCAAAATGAAATTCACAATAAAATGCTTTATTAAATATAAATCTATTTACTTCATCGAGGAGAATTTATTTTTTATTAATATAATTTGCATGTCAATAATTTTCTTTGAAATTGGATTAGTGATATATTCCCAGAAAATATTGTTAATTTATTTTATATTATGATATTATTTCAATGCAGTTATAGAGTTATTTTATTATTGAACAATTTTTCTTTTACCCGAATGAAGGAAAATATTTCTTATACTATATATTTTATATTAAACAATGTTATTCATTAAAACTTTAAAAATGACGGCGATTTGGAATTGATTTAATAATAAACAAAACTTAGGTAATCAATAACTATTGGTAATTATGACAATGACATAGTCTACAATCGATCGTAGTCGATCGCGGAATCATTATATTCAATAATTATCACCTGCTAGTTTGTAATCAGAATATATCGTAAATATCGTTATCGTGATAGTTAAAATATCTATACATGTCGCTGAAATATCGATATATTATATAATAATGTTATATATAATAATATTAAAATACATCGTGAGAGTATAATTTAATATTGTTATCTCGATAACCATGTTAAAATATATCGTAGAACTATATTTTACTATCTTTATCGAGAAAATTATAAAACACATAGATTTTTTTACGATACATAAATATATAGTTTAGTTCTTAACATAAATAATAAAAAAAGTATTGCATTCACAAAAGTATCATCTCAGTATCCTTCCTCCATTTGATCGCCAACGTAGTTCCTAATGTGCTTTATCTCCATAATAATATTAAAATACATCGTGAGAGTATAATTTAATATTGTTATCTCGATAACCATGTTAAAATATATCGTAGAACTATATTTTACTATCTTTATCGAGAAAATTATAAAACACATAGATTTTTTTACGATACATAAATATATAGTTTAGTTCTTAACATAAATAATAAAAAAAGTATTGCATTCACAAAAGTATCATCTCAGTATCCTTCCTCCATTTGATCGCCAACGTAGTTCCTAATGTGCTTTATCTCCATAATAATATTAAAATACATCGTGAGAGTATAATTTAATATTGTTATCTCGATAACCATGTTAAAATATATCGTAGAACTATATTTTACTATCTTTATCGAGAAAATTATAAAACACATAGATTTTTTTACGATACATAAATATATAGTTTAGTTCTTAACATAAATAATAAAAAAAGTATTGCATTCACAAAAGTATCATCTCAGTATCCTTCCTCCATTTGATCGCCAACGTAGTTCCTAATGTGCTTTATCTCCATAATAATATTAAAATACATCGTGAGAGTATAATTTAATATTGTTATCTCGATAACCATGTTAAAATATATCGTAAAAATATATTTTACTATCTTTATCGAGAAAATTATAAAACACATAGATTTTTTTTTACGGTACATAAATATATAGTTTAGTTCTTAACATTAATAATAAAAAAAGTATTGCATTCACAAAAGTATCATCTCAGTATCCTTCCTCCATTTGATCGCCAACGTAGTTCCTAATGTGCTTTATCTCTATAATAATATTAAAATACATCGTGAGAGTATAATTTAATATTGTTATCTCGATAACCATGTTAAAATATATCGTAAAACTATATTTTACTATCTTTATCGAGAAAATTATAAAACACATAGATTTTTTTTTACGAAACATAAATATATAGTTTAGTTCTTAACATAAATAATAAAAAAAGTATTGCATTCACAAAAGTATCATCTCAGTATCCTTCCTCCATTTGATCGCCAACGTAGTTCCTAATGTGTTTTATCTCTATAATAATATTAAAATACATCGTGAGAGTATAATTTAATATTGTTATCTCGATAACCATGTTAAAATATATCGTAAAACTATATTTTACTATCTTTATCGAGAAAATTATAAAACACATAGATTTTTTTACGATACATAAATATATAGTTTAGTTCTTAACATAAATAATAAAAAAAAGTATTGCATTCACAAAAGTATCATCTCAGTATCCTTCCTCCATTTGATCGCCAACGTAGTTCCTAATGCGTTTTATCTCTATAATAATATTAAAATACATCGTGAGAGTATAATTTAATATTGTTATCTCGATAACCATGTTAAAATATATCGTAAAACTATATTTTACTATCTTTATCGAGAAAATTATAAAACACATAGATTTTTTTTACGATACATAAATATATAGTTTAGTTCTTAACATAAATAATAAAAAAAGTATTGCATTCACAAAAGTATCATCTCAGTATCCTTCCTCCATTTGATCGCCAACGTAGTTCCTAATGTGTTTTGTCTCTATAATAATATTAAAATACATCGTGAGAGTATAATTCAATATTGTTACCGAGATAATTAAAATACACATACATCTTTCACGATACATAAATATATAGTTCAGTTCTAAAAATATATAATAAAAAGTATTGTATTCACAAAAGTATCATCTTGGTATCCTTTCTCCATTTGACCATCAACATAGATCCTATGTGTTTTTATTTATCTCGAGAGCGATATTAAAATATATTGTAAGAATATATTTTAATATTGTAAAAGAGGTAATTAAAATACACATATATCTTTCACGATACATAACTATATAGCTTTGCTCTAACTATAAATAATGAAAAGTATTGCATCCACAAAAGTATCATCCCGGTATCCTTCTTCCATTTGACCATAAACATGGATTTTCATTACGCTAACTACCCACAATCCCTAGCGAATGAACAGCCATGTCAAGTACGATAAGTAAAATGATGAGAAATATGTTGACGAAATCACTCATTCATATGTATACCCATTAAGCTGTTAATGTATCAATTATAATAATTTCTTGATTCGAAGATTCGATAACACCGAATCGTCCCTCGCAAATGGTCGAATTTCGTGACCTGAACCTTCCAGAGGGACACAAGTTGCTCATTCGTTACGGTCAGACATAATGTAATTCATTAATCCTGTCGTATGGCTGTGCAATTAGGAAGAGTCTATCTCTCCCGTTTCTCTAATAACCCTTTCCGGTACATCTTCTACCTACTTTTCATTTATCTTGCGCTACCACCTTTCTCTTTGGCTAACTGTTGTTTGCAATAACTTTCATCTAATTTATTAAATTGCAGGCAAGGTAATTTTTATTGAGGAAAAAGGTAAAAAATTAATTAAGAAATATAGTAAAAAAAAATTTATGTATTCATATTGTTACACTATTTATATATATTAATAGTATATTGATTTTTTAACTAGTGGCTAACATGAAAATTACTTACTAAAGTTAACTGTTTTTTGCTAAATCCATCAAAGAAGGAATCAGTAATTTTCTATTTTATTCACTTTTTTATATAGATGAAATAATACAGGGATAAAGAGAGATTTTTTTGATAAATCCAAATTAGTAATATAAATTGGTGCTATTTAAAATCCTATTTTTAATTTCCTATATTTGAATCTGATATTTTCTATATTATAATTTATTTATATTATATATAATATTTTTAATATTTCTTAGATTGTAATCCTATTTTTCTTATATTTGAATCCTATAAATATATTTTATTTTGCACTACCTCATTTCTCCTTGGCTAAATATTGCTTTCAAAAACTTTCATCTATTTTATTAATTTATGGATAAAGTAATCTTGCTTAAGAAAAAAATGTCAGGAATTAACATAAAATGATCATACATCATAACATCCCAATCATAACATTTTTAACACTATAATTGTTACACAATTTATACAAATACTAATAATATGTTGAATTTTGGGCAAATGAATTGCATATAATACAAATATAAAACTGTAAAAATGGGAAATAAGAGTCGAAATGTTTTAAGTGCTCAAAAACATGGGCCAAAATACTTGACAGACTTGAATGAGAAGAAACAAAAGTGATTTGTAATATAAAATGTAAAGTTGTCAACGAAAAATGGAAAAATAAAGGTGAGAAACAAAACTAGAAAAACCACAGTAATCCGTGAGAGAAAAAAAAATCACAGTGGCCGAGAGGGTAAAATGCATTTCAACAGGCTATGGTAACTATGCATTTTATATTTCGAATCATATAGTTTCTTCACATTCACGTCTGACAAAACTTGAAATGGTCGGTTGTTTTTGAGCACTTGGAACATCTCGACCATTATTTCTAATTTGTATATTTTTGAAGAGAACGAAGTTTTTAATCAAGTAGTTTCTTTCCGTTCAAGTTTGTTGGGATTATTTATTTAAAACAGTTATTAAAATTAAAATTAACTCATTAAAAGTAACTGTTTATGGTTATTTAGTGGTTAATATAAATGAAATAGGAAAAGGGTGAGGTTTTTAATATTATTTTATAATTTTTTTGTAATAATTATTATAATTATTATATGTAATAATTTTGTAATAATAATTATTTTGTAATTAATTTATAATGTTATTAAACCTACTTTTGGCCAATTTTGCGTGAATGCATCATTTTAATAAAGAAATATTTATTAAAACTGTGATGGATATTTTTCAATAATTTTATTTTTCTTTTATTTTAGAAGCTTCTGAAGACATCTATAAAATAATAGCAATTTAATTGGAGTAAACACTTTCTACTGAAAATTTTTTAAACTACATTTGTTTTTATATTTGAACCAGTTATTTGCGAATTCGACTTTTTGAAAATCTATAATTATTCCATTTGAAATTAATCATATGTTTTTATGATGAATTAAAGTTTCAAGTTCTGTAAATAAAATAAAGCAAATGTCATCAGAAACTATCAATCAACTAAATCAACTAATGTTCATTGATCTGGCTAATGGCCCATACTCACACCATTTTTTTCTTCTTAAATAAAGTATTTTTAAAAATCTACAATAAGAAGAATTTTATTTTCACGATTTTTTACAAAATATTTTTTTCCGAAATCTCCTCTAAAAATTACTATAAATTTTTTATTAATAAATTATCTTATAAGCGCATGATAAAAGCTTATAGCTATTAATTGTTTCGTTTCTCAAAAAATTGATATTTTGTTATTAAAAACTCTAGATTGAAAAAAGTGTATAATTTAATGAGCATCAAAAAATTTAAGAATACTCATTATAAATTCAAACCTCAAGACACACAATTCGATTATTGTGTTCGTCAAACAAGTGAAAAGAATATTAAGTAGCAGACAAAAAACTTACAAGCAATGACTGTACTGAAATAATTTTTGATGTTGATCCTAACTCATCGTAATGCCTGTGGGCAGTAGTTGTAACGATAATATGACGGCAAACAAATAAAATAAAGCAAACAAAAATGTCTTTCTTTAAATGATCGTTTGAAAAAAAAAGTATTAGTAACGAGGTTAAAGCGAATAACGAAGAGATACACGGAGTCAAAATCGTGAGTTGAAACATCAACAAGCGTTGTTTTATCGATTAAAAAGCTAAAAGAATGTTTGAAACGTAGTCGCACTCGAGTACGGTTAAGGTTATAAGAAGTAACGCAGTTTGAAAAAGAATTTTTTAACGCTTTTGTTTTTGTAATATCTTTTCATAACGCCGTCGCAAAATTTTATGTTCTTACTTTTTGGAACAGAAAAAATAAGAAATGCAGATTAGTTTCACTTGAAAAAAAGACACTAACATTTCTTACTCTTATAATTTGCTAAAAAAAATGGGACTCATAACACATAAATATATTCTTAGCCAATCACCATAATACGAGAGCTAAATTTTATGATTGTTATTTTATAAGAAAAAAAAAGATGTAGAGGTAGTAATTTTTGTTGGATATCATACATTGAAAGAGAAAAGCTCTTTTATGACTCTTGCAAATTATTTAGCAATTTAAATAATAGCTATGCTATCAATAATAAATGCTTTGCAAAGGAAAGTTTTTTGATAAAATTTTTATAGAGAAATTACTTTTCTTATTTTTGTGACTAAAACAAAATTTCATTTCATGTATGAATAATTTCCATATCTATATGTTGGTAATTTGAATACCTTTTTTTATATTACTTCTCAGCAGCAGCTATAAAAATACTTTTCTTAAATGTGATTATTACGTTCTGGTAGACACATTTAATGCTGTAATTTTATACTGTATTATTTGCAGTTATATTAATTAATATAAAGCAAATTATTTTTAATCTTTTTTGCTTAAACGTTGTCTATACTTAGAACAATTTGCAATAAAAGCAAACATGATTAACCATAACTTGTTTTCTTATTTGCTTAAAGTGAACCACAAAAATTACATCAAGCAAGTAGCGAATTGTGAAAATGAGAATATTATTCAGAAAAAAATTTATGATAGAGTTTAAATATTAATAATATAGTAATAATATTTGAAATCTTGCTAATGTTGTTAAGTTGAAAATATCTTTTTTTTTATGTGCCATCACTTTATGTTTCATTCTAAAAATATTTTATAAGATATTTGTTATTTATATATTCTATACTTAGCGCATTATATAACTTATGAATATAATTTTTTAATCTTTAATAATTTTAGTAAGAAAATAATGTAGTAAGTAATTTAATAAGTTTAGTATTGTGAATCCATGAACTGTTAAAAAGTCAAAAATGTAATCGTATTATAAAGTAAATTATTTTTTGATAAATTACATTTATTGATCCTACTATTCAAATTGAAACAAAACGCGGTTTGACACCTTCTAGAGGTGGTAAAAAATTTGTCAGTAATTATGGTTCAACATTTTACCAATTTTTGTGAGAATGTGTCGTCTTTGTATTTAAGCATCAGTTTTTACAGATTTAATTGATCACTTTTTATTATTATCACTTGGAAAGTAACAACAACGCAGTAAAGGAAAAAAAAGATAAAAAAAGTTAATAAGACTTTTTAAAAAATGACATATTTCAAATGGTTTAAATTATGAAATAGTTTTGAGTTTGTTGAGTGTAACGTTTTCATACTTAATGAGGCATTAATTGAGAATTTTATGAAAAAAAATAACTTCAATTAGTCAATTTATATGATATTCTTTTTAATGATATTCTTTTTAATCAGTGCAACCAGAAGCAAGTACAATGGATGTCGATCAAAAAACTAAGCTTCAAATAGTTCATTCTCATATTAAAAGTAATAAAATTTATTTTGTAATTTTATTTTGATTTGAAATTCGCAATTTTTTTAAAATGTATCAGTTCACAGTTAATTACTTCTGTGAATTTAAATACTTCCATTCTATTTAAAATAGGCTGTTGGTAGAAAAATAAAGAAAAAAAATTCCAATTTAATTTTAATTGCGTGCAGAGTCATCTGATAGTCAAAACAATCTCGAGTCAAGACGAATGTATAAAAAAATAAAATTTTTCAATATTTACATTGTCAATAAAATTTGTAACTTTAATGTACATAGTACTCGTTAACCAACTAGAAGTACTAAAATACTTTCTGCTCTATATCTAGAGCATGTGAAAAAGCAATGATTTGTTTTTCTTTTCAAAATGTGAGAAAATGATATGTCCTTTTAACCTTATCTCTCAGCAGTAAAAAACTCAACAGCTTGTTAGAAGATGGCTTTACATATTTTTAAACTATCTATTGAATTTTGAAAATTAAGTTGAATCATTTAGTTATTTATTTTAATTCTATAAATGATAAGTTTTCTCTTTAATATTATTGAATGTTAAATGAAGGCAAAGTATTTTTTCACTCTTAGCACGAAAAATAATAAAAAATATGAATTAATTTTTTTTTCTTCTCGCTACTAATTTTCACGTTCTTAAATTAAATTTTATTTTTAATACTATACATATTTATATGAGTTACAGCTTTAATCTCTGAAATTAACAAAAAAAGCAGAAATGTTCTCTTATAAATATCAATCTAGATATTTTTTAAAATCTAGGGCTATCTCTGTTTAAAGTTGAATTTATCATATGACAGTTTTAACGAAAAAAAAAAAAAATAACAGCAGAGATTTAAATATAAAAAGAGGTGTGTAATGTTAATTACCAAACAAACTGTTTCTTATCAAAGTTAATAGAGGATTTTACTGTGACAAAACGCAAAAAGAATCTCCGGAAAATGTGTTGCTTTGACGTCACAACAGAGCTTTCTCAAAGGCTATTTCACGCTGTTATCAAATATATCATCAAAAGTAATAAACAACTCGCCACAGGTTTATATTTTTTTAAAATTTACAGTCAAATCATAAAATCATTTATCTTGTTATCCATTAATGTTTCAAACTAATTAAAACTCAATACAGAATTTATTTTTGAACACTTTTTGAATATAATTTTTTTTCTGAGAATGCAAGCAAATAATGAAAATCAAAAGAAAAAAAAATAATATAACAATATGAAATAAAATTCTGAAGAATATTAGCAATATATTTTTTATTGCAAAAATTCATCTAAATGAAACCGAAACATTATCTTTAAGTATTTAAGCAGTACCGAAAAGAATGAAATATTTAAATAGATCAACATAATAAGATCGTGTACAAAAATTTTTTTATCGGCGAAGCTAAAGATATTTCTTTTAATTATCGAAAAAAAAAAAAACAATATACAAATAAAAAGAAAAATCCTAGTAAATCAGCAACGTAAGAGTGTTTATACCAAGTTTGCTTAGCTGAAACCAAAGATATTTTCTAAGACAGTTGCCATTTCAGTCTACCATTCTGATATTAAATGACAAATCTTCCGCAAAGAGGAACACTAAAAATGTTTTCTTTCTTAGAGTTTTTCTAAGTTTCCACCAGAAGACATTGAAAGATCGCCCTTATCTCACCCTCCCCCAAAATCGAATTATACTTCCACTCTCTGTATATCCGTTTCTCGTTTACCCATCTATTTCTATCCTAGTATTCCATTACCTTTACACTATCGTGGTCCAAAGCTTAGGTTTTTATCCTAGAGAGGAAATAGTTTTCCTTTTTTTTTATATAGGATATACTTAGGTAGATAAATCATGAATCATTGTTCCCTTATTCTAGAAATATAATTCTCCCAGTACTTCCCGTAATTTAATGAGTGGGGTCTTTTGTTTCAATTTATGGTTACAAAAACCAAATATAACTACAGGAATCATAATTGAATATGTAGTTACACTTTATTTTTAATTAACTGAGATCGAATATGTTAGAATTGAATTGGAATGTAAATAATTATTTGAAGTTGAATTCAAATGTAATAATTCATAATTAGATTGATCCTAATTTAATTGCAATGGAATGACTCTAAATTAAAATGGAAGGAAATAGTTCAAAATTGTACTAAAATAAAGAATACCGTTATTAAATGGTTTTCGAATTGGATAAACTGTACTAGAATTAGAGTGAATTAATTTTAATTATTTTATTTTGTTCAAAACTTTACCAATTAATACCAATGGATACCATATTATGCAAATGAATACGTAATAAAACACTTACACAATCGTGGACCATTGAATGTAGGAGTTGAATGTAGGGTTTAGTGGCGCAAGGTCCAGATGAGGACATGCTGCGCCAAACAATACGGTGAAATCGTTTAAAAACCTAAGTGCATACAAAAGTTAATTGTGACACAATTATAATTGATAAAATAGTACTGGTAGGTGAATAAGACAAGATAATCTAAATAAAATCAGATAAAAGGTATGAATAAAATCGGATAAAAAGTATGAATACAGTATAAAACGTACGAAGTGAGTAAAATGTACGAAGGTTGTAATATATTTACACAAGTGTATAAAACAGCAGATGTGTTAAAACTTTTATATTCTGTTAAAAATGCCAACGACACGTAAAAATGCGAAAAGGTTAGGATGGTGAATGTCATCCAACATATCTTGAATGCATAAAATAGAACTCCCAAATAACTTTAAACGATGTTGATTAAAACATGGACACGTTATTTAAATATGATGAATTGTGAGAGGAACGTTACAAGTACTGCATTCAGGGGGATGTTCTCCGAACAGCAGATGAAGATGTGTCAACCGGGTGTGACCGATTCGCAGTCGAGTAAGTTTAACGTCTGCACTACGCATGTGCAGCACAGGCAAATGGTCCAAATTGGTTTTAACACTATGTAGCTTATTGAGAGTTTGAAGATCCCACCTTTGCTGCCATAAAGATGTTATAAATTTCCGAACATGCAGCTTAACATCCGTGAAAGGCACAGATAATGGAAAGACATCAGTGGCAGACCGGGCACAAGAATCAGCCAGGTCGTTTCCTGGTATGCCAACGTGACTCGGCACCCAACAAAACATTACATGAAACCCATTTCTGTGAAGACTGCTCAGCAAATGAATAATAAGACCTAAAATTGGATGATTTGCACTGGGAATATTATCTAACTAGCGCAAAACGCTCATACTATCGGAGTAAATACAATACCTCAGTGTAGAGCGCGTGGAAATCAGTCTTAGTGCCAAAAGGATGGCAAAAGCTTCAGCAGTGAAGACTGAGCAAATATCTGGGATTTTATAGCTATAGGTTTCATCAGCAATGACGACACCACAGCCAACGTATCCAGCAGATTTTGATCCGTCTGTAAAAATTGGTATGTATTCAGAATATTGGTTACGATGTTCAATGAAGTGTTGTTGGAAAATGCAAGGTGCAACATTGGTTTTATTGTATAACGTAAATGGAGAAATTAATTGATATGGTGAGATGACCCATGGCGGTATGAGAAAGTGATAGTTCACAAAGGTAGTTCACAAAGATCAAACGTCTGTTTGAGTGAGCGATTGCGCAAATAAAATGGACGAATGTGTGAAGGTCTATTTACGTACAATCGCTCTAAATCTGGTGATATCACATCAAGGCGTAGAGGATGTGATTTACATGACATGATACGATAATAGTAGGTCAGAGACAGTTGCATGCGACGTAAATCTAATGGAAGTTGATGGCAAATAACATATAAACTTTCAACTGGAGATGTACGAAATGCTCCAGAACAAATGCGTAAGGCAGCAATCGTGGACCAAAGATTAGGTTTTTATCCTAGAGAGGAAATAGTTTTGCTTTTCTATATAGGTACAGAAATCATGAATCCTTGTTCTCATATTCTAGAAATATAATTCTCCCAATACTTTCCGTAATTTAATAAGTGGTGTCTTTTGTTTCAGTTTATGGTTACAGAAACCACATATAATTACAAGAATCATAATTGAGTATAAAGTAACACTTTAAACAAAAACAAATACAAACAAATTTAATTAACAAAAATCGAAGGAGACAGAATCAAATGAGAATGTAAATAGTTATTCAATGTTGGATTCAAATGTAATAATTCATAATTAGATTGATTCCAATTTAACTGAAAAGCGATCACTCTAAATTAAATTGGAAAGTAATAGTTTAAAATTGTATTGAAATTGAAAAAAAGCATTATTAAATGGATTTGGAACTAGATAAAGTAGAATGGAATTTTTTAATTGCTTTATTTTGTATAAAATTGCACCAATGAATACCTATGAATATCATCCTTATGTCAGAGATTAATCTTCAGTATTTTGTCAACAAATATAATAATACCTCAATTTTCATATAAATTTTTTGAAAAGAAGGCAATTTATGCTTTTGAAACATTTTGGACTTTTTATGCTGACTAGATGTTACCTATTTTGAGAAACAAGTTGAGTGATAAGTTATTAACTGCTTAATTGAATGGTTGGAAAATAAAGTATATGCCAAAAAATTTATTTAGCCCCAATGGTATTTGGTATGAATTTACTTTATGTCCGAGTGATATTAAGATTGTTTTTATCCAAAACATCTATAAGTAGAAAAGAAATAGCTACGTTTTTTCTTCTTTTTTTTACACCTAATGAATATTTTGAAAATTAAAGAACATTGAGATTTTTTTTGTGGTTTTTATAGATTTAGTAATGATTTCTGAGTTAATAATAATTTCACAATTTAACACTTTTTAATTTCTTCTCTTATTTTTTTACTATAATATAATACAACTGCTTAACATATCTGCTCCTAACTATTCCATATTTCAGTTTCAAAAATCTTTAAAAAATGGCATTTTTAAGTTTTTGTACCATTAAAGTATTATGCTTCAGTGATTTGAGTTTAATTGTTCTCGGAATTAATTGCTTTCAATGTTTGAAAAAAATATGCAAATTTTCCATTTTCATTTATTTTTTTCTTAAATCGATAAAATAAACCTTACCAATATTTTTCCAATTTCCAAAAGAAAGATTAAAATATATTTACAGAAATGCGTATATACTAAAATTAATTAATGAAATTATTAACTAATTATCGTGATTTTAAGTTAAATTATTTTAAAGATGATCAGTTAAAAAAATCATATCTTGCCACAAATCCAGATGAAAACATTTTTTTCATTTAAAAAATATTAATTGCATTAAGTAACAAAAACCTCATTATTTTTATTTTTATTTTTTGTGCTTTCGGAGACAACTTTATAAAAACAGAAACGCTTACTGAAATGATTGTTTGTGAACTTTAAATCCTTGGCGCGTTTGAAAAGTGAATTTTGACAACTTGTTCATCGATTGAAATTAATGACTAAATGTAACAAATCATCATCCGGCAATAGAACGTGTAGCTTTTGGTATATACAACAATGCGTATCTTAAGATTACTCGTTGGCAAATTTTATAAATGGCTTTAAGTTTACGAACGGTTCAGTGACGAAGAAGATCATTATTGTGTATCAAAAGAGATGAGGAGAAAAATCTCACTTTCTTTTCTTATTGAGAAATCATCCCTTTTTTCATCTTTTCCCTAGCCTTATGACGACCATTAATTTTCATCAGAATTTCTTACTACTGCTGAGAGGAAAAAGTTTTAAAAAAATTCTAAAAGTTGACGATGAAAAAATTATTTTTTCGCACTTCCCAACAAAATTTGCCACAACTGAAAGGTTACTTTGGTTATTTCAAGCAAAATATAAATCTTTCGTGACGGGCGTCACTTTCTGTGACCCCTCACCCGTCACACGCCATTTCCAAGCTGTTTGTAAACATTGGAATGAATAAAAAGTCATTTTTTATCGAATAAAAACATTTCCTGAATCGGTTGATGCTTTTTGATAACGTAAAAAATTGCAAGCTGACATTTTTAATAAAATTAATCCTAATAAATTGAACTTCATTAATAAAAGATATTTTTTGTTGATGGTTTTTAGTGAAATTATTGTTTTTTTTTTTGTGTTAAAAACTTTTAGTGAATTTTTTATGGGTAGGTATTAAACAAATTAATAAGTCTTGATTTAAAAATATGATTCTACCTTTTTAAAAATGCTTTAATGTTAGTTAAAAAATGTTTTAAGCCTCTTAAAATTAAGAAAAAAAAATGCTTGATAGCTAAATATATTAGTGATAATTAAAAATGGATTAATGCAGATGCTTTAAAATATTTGAGTTTACTTTGTAAAAACTGCTAACTATTTTCTTAGAATAAAAACAGTATGTTTATGATACAGTATCAAAACATTATCTTCTCATGTGATATTTATATAACGAAAGGTAAAAATACTAACAGTTTACTATGTTTTTTTCTAAACATATTTCTTTGAAAAATTAGTTTTGCGTGATATATTTTCAAAGATCAATGAATATGTGTTGAATATTTAGTATTTGATAATGCTTTAGTTTGATGGATTTTTACTGAAAATGTTTATTTTTAATGAATTATTTATTTTAACTATAAGTTTCAATATTTGAATTGAATTCAAATAAAGATCACGTCTGTCTATTTGTAAGGGGATTCAAACATTATTAATATACGTGGTGTATTGTAATCACTGCTCTTACTGTATATTTTTAGAATCTTTATCATTAGGTGGTGAAAATTGAAATTTAAGCTTCAATATAATTAAATTAATATTAAAAGCAAGACGATATCGAAATCTATCAAAGCGCAAGTGAGGAAATAGAATATAAACATTAAAACTGGTTTAATTTTTTATGAAATTAGAAAATGTATCTAATAATCACTTTTCAACTCCTTATTGTTGATTCCTAGAATCAATCGGGCTTTGATTTTTTTTTTTTTTTTTTTTTTTTTTTTTTGATTTTGATTTTTGATTTATTTAATTTACATCCCTAATGTATATACTTTTTCTCTCTTCCTTTTTGAAAAAATTCTGAAAATATACGTTATGGGCTATGATTACAAAACACCTTTTATAATTACTTCCACAGTATACTTGCGCATCTATATAAATTAAACATAAGTGTGAATCATCTTTCTTGATGCTCCTGAACATAGCTCTTGAATGTAATTCATCAAACAATTAGATTTTTAAAAAAATCATTGGTAATTAGGAATTTATTCTAAAAGTGAGTTGAAATTTTTTGGAAATGTAGTAAGTAATGCAAAATGTTGTAAAAATACTAAAAGCCACTCCACGTCTACAGTGGCACAAGAAAAAAAATCTATAAAGAATTTTAAAAAATAACAAAATGTTCCGAAAGTTTACTGAATGCCATTCGACATTGAATCTGGCAGTATTACTGGTGACAAGTGCCAACAGAAAGAAAAATTAGTCTCCTGAGCACTGATTTCAGTGACGATGGTTACAACGTTTTCATTTATTCTGCTTAAGAGCACGAATAAAACTTTCAACGGAGTGAAAAAGAGTAAGATTAAGAAATAAAAAACGAAAGTCTGTGTGAGGAAATAATCCTAGAAAGTGGAAATTAAAAAGATACCACCAGAGGGAGTGATGTTTGGAAGTAGGACTAAGTGCCAATTCTTGTTGACGAACGCCGATGCCAGATTGAAGACGAAAAGATAGTGAATGGTTTTAGCAATTTCTTTGAGCAGTTAGAGGTTTTCATGTTTTCCTTTTCTTTACTTTTCGCTGATAAAAACTGTTTACTCGAAATGCATTATATGGATAATTCTTTTTTCATACATCTTGGTCGTTTTTATTAAGTTGATAAAAAGATTTGTAGTAAGGGTTGAAAATGAGAAAAAATAGAATATAGTATTTCTATTGTCAAATCTCTTAAGTAAATATATTAGTTTACTTTTGGGAAAATTATAGACATATTTGTTGAAAATTTAAGAAGTTTATTTTAAATGAACTGTAATTAATATTAAATACTCAGTTCTTCTTTATTATAATCATTTCAAATGCTAGAGAATAATAGTATTAGAAAGTATGCAATTAATAATTTTATTTAATATATGTAATTACATGATTAATAAATCTAATTAAATTTAGTTAACTATTTGCTTTATTTTAAAAAAATTAAGCTAAAATATTCTTAACAAACAAAGAAAATTTATACAAGAATAGTGCAGTATATTTTCTTAAATAAAATACTTCCATTATTTTCAAATTATTTTCTATTTTAAAAAAAGTCTCTAAATAAAAATATGATATTTCTTATAATGTTATGATTCTAAAAAACAATTCTGAAACAAACAAATCAGGTTTGTGTTTGATTTCAAACATTTATGAACAACTAATTTATAATCTGAATTTATGATCTGATCTGAAGAAAGTATATGGAAAAATATAAATCACTAAATTCATAACTAAATCATTAAGATATATTTAAAGGATTAAATTCATCAACCCTAATCCTATACAAAATAATTATATAGAAAAATTAAATTAGAATCCAAGAAATTATGACAAAAAAAAGAAAAAAAGAAAAAAAGAAGTAAAATGCAGGTAATTCGGCTATCCAGAAAAATGAGAATTTTTAGATTTTAACATTGTTCCTTTACTTCCGTTTGTTATGCCTGTTTTTGGCAGTTCTATCTTTGCAACGGTTCTTTATTTACAATGTAATTTGTTGTTTTTCAGTGTAGTAATTCAATATATGTCAATAATTTAAATTACTTATTATTTTTAACCTAACTTTCTGAAAAGAGTGACCACATTTGAAATAAAAGAAATACTTATATTAAGCACATTATAACAAATAGATACTGAAATATCATGAAATTTTCTTTGTTTTTGACGAAATCATTTCCTTGTATATTCTAAAAATTTCGTCAATGTAACGAAATAACTATCATCACTTCTTCGAAGAAATGAATTCCGTCAGAATTAAGAAATTATTCTCATAAATCAAATAATAAAAATTAATAATTATAATAATAATAATAATAATAAATTAATAATTCTGATAATAATAATAAAAAATTAATAATAATGAAAAACTAATATTAATAATAAAAAAAAATAATAATAAATTAAATAATAAATCATCATTCTATTTTTTTTCCAAAAAAAAAAAAAAAAGAACACATAATGTATTTAACTATTCAAATAGCCTCTTATTGTTATAACCATAAATGTTGAGCAACATATCTAAAAAGCATATTAAGGACAGATAGAACAGAGAGATAAATTACTCGCATGCCCAAAGTGAGACTCGAACCAGAGATTTTCTTGGAACGTGGCCAACTACTTGATGACCATAGAAGTTTGTAGGTTTGTTTTGGCACTTAAATTTCGACTGTCTAGTCTTCATTCTAGTTAACAATCTAACACAATGCACAAGTTGAGGAAACAATTACGTCATGTATTTCAGATTTCACATTTCGTCACAAATCATATGATTTCATGACGAAATAATTCTCTAAACTAACAAAATGCATCTTAAATCGTTAGAAGTGAGAGTTTTATTTCCGAGAGTGCACTGTGTATATTTTAATAATTCAAACAGAAAAAATGTTTTCAAGAAACAAATTCCTGCAATTTTTATATATTTTATTAAAATAATACATTTACCTATTTAAGGATTTATATTAGAATTTCTTAACTTAAGTCATCAACTACAACTTAATTTATAATGTCTGACAATTTGGGCTAACTCGATCTTTGCTAACGCGATAATCACGAAAAGAGAAAACGACATTAGAATATCTAAAATATATTCGTTAAGCATACGATAAACACCAAAGATAAAGACTTTCACAAAATCGTCTGCAACAGAACATAAGCCTAAGGTAAAATTCTTTTTTAAATTCAATGAGAGAACATTTGTTAGAGGCTGTCAGATACAAAAAGGGGAGGAGAAAATTTTCTGAGAAACTACCCGATTAAGAGTCAAAGATCTTAATTTGCCACTCTTAAACACGCAGGTAACGGTGATTGTGCCAAGATAAGCGTTTGAACAACTGATACAAAGTTTAGAATAACATTGCCATTCCATTAGGTAAAATAAAAAAAGAGCAGAAAAGAAATGGTTTAAAGCTCATTTACTTGAAGCGATAACGAGGGACATTTTCGGACCACCCCTGCTTAAGTGGTGATAAGAACTGATGGACAGTCATTGAAAAGTGTTTCATGATGGCCTTTGACATTTTTCGAAAATATTCCAGTCATTGCCTTGAAATGGCACTTCTGGCCCCACATTATTAGCATAATATATATTTTTCAGTGGCATGATGGATTTTATTTTTATGACTTTCATTTTTCTAAAACTCGTATACAGTTTAAAACAACCTGAAAAATCGCGTTATTAGAGTATGTTTAGTCGTTACTCGTAAAAATAAGTTTGAATGATGATGCTTTAACCGCTTTCAGAATTAAAATTTTTATTTATAATTATGTACACACAAAGATTTTAATTACACAAAAAATAAGTAGCAGAAAAAAAATATAAACCACAAAAAATATAAAAGCAGGTTTTATTTACAATAGAAAAATGAATGGGGCCAATCTGGGCCCTCCTGTTTTTTGATATTCTTTAATTTAAAAAATATCGCTTTCTGAACGAGTTAAGTATTTCTGACTTTGCAAAGTTTGATCCAAATTAATTTAATCATTTATGTGTTTGCCTTAATCACATTAATTTTTCGATAAAATATTTCTAACTAATATTTTTATTTTAATTCGAAAGGAATTCAATTACTTTTTTTAAAAAATTTTACATTTGTGTTTTACATCAATTCTTATGAATGATAATCTTTTTAGAAGTTATAAAAACACATGCTCTGAAAGAAAATTATTTATAAACATGAAAATATATACCAAAGTTCGTACCTAAAAAGAAAAATTTAAATTTCTTTCGACTAAGTCAACGAAATAATATATGATAATTTAAATTTATGATAACATAAACTTAAAAGCTATTTTTTACTGTTTTGTTGTTAATATTCAAACGTGTTTATTAGTAATCAAATAAAGTTAAATAAAATAATTTTTAATTCATCTTTATTGTTTTAAAGAATTATTCATAACTTTTCATTAAATTAAACTTTTTTTAAACATATTCATCACTTACATATTAAATGAGGTTGTTTATAATCTAATATATGTTCGAATTAGAACTAAGAGAGCATTTTTCATATTCTAAAAATTATGTCAAAATATTTCATAATTTATCAACAATAAAATGATATTTCTCTGATATTGTTTTGTCTGATATTGTTGTATTTCATCAATTATTATTCACATGAAATTTTGAAACATTATGCAAAATAGTAATTTTATTTTTAAAGACTAATTCTTAGATAGAAATACTAATTATTTTCGATATTCACTTCCTATTTATTCTCTATCATGCTGTTATTTAAATGTTTCCGGAAGTATTTATCAATATTTTATTTTCAAAAAGCTTTAACATGAAACTGGTTTTGTTAAATATTAATTGTTTTTTTAAATATAAAATTGTTTTTTTTTACATTTTTAGTGATATAAATTTTATTTTTTGATAAAAAAAAATTTAAATAAAAAAATATTGCAGAGCAGTTAAAAATTAAAAAATATTTAATTTTTTAAAACTGCATATTACTTAATTTTTATTTAAATAACACAGAAAAAAATAAGATGTTATTAATAAAATTTATGAAGGACTGTATCTAATATTATTTTGTTCAAACATTTTTTTGGTAAATAAACATTTCATGAAGTACGAGAGAAAAATTTATAATATAGAAATTTGTCGACATATATTGCAGCCATCTTGTAATAATTCGAAAGAAATACCTTATGAAAACTAACTAAGGGTCGTATATAATATTATTTTGTACAAACTTTTTTTGAATACGTCTTATATTATTATTATTTTGAATACTTTTTTTGAATACGTAATGAAATTTTAAATATATCTTGTATCTTGTTTTTTAAAAATATCTTGTGATAATCCGAAAAAATAGCCTTATTAAAACTAACTAAAGGCTGCATCTAATATTATTTTGTTTCAACTTTTTTTGGTAAATAAACATTTCATGAAATACAAGAGAAAAATTTATAACATAGAAGTTTGTCTACTTATATTGCAGCCATCTTGTAACAATCCCAAAGAAAAGCTTTATTAAAACTAAATAATTAGTGTAAGGTTTGTATTTTTTAATTTTTTGCAATGAATGAATTAAGCAATTTAAATTTATTGCTGAATTCATTTTATTAAATATTCGCTGTTTTAAGGGATATCAGCGTTTTATATATTGTAATTCAAAATGTTTCGACATTTGTAAATTATATAATAAAAAAAGAAAAAAATCACTTATATTTTTTTAATCTTTTGTAAAAAGATTTAATGAATGCATGAAAGAAGTACATAAAATGCAAGCATTAGAGCATTAGACTTAAATTTTTTTCCCTGTTTAACAAGCTTTTATTGAAGTTCATGCAATACATAGAACATAGTATTTTAATTTTTTGCATTTGTTCTATCTAAACTAGAAAAATTTCCAGCATTAAAATTTTGAATACAAAATGGGCATTCTTTTAAAGAAATGATAGTTTTAATGCATAAAAATTACAAAATAGTAAAACAATTATAAAATGAATAAGCATGTTTTGACAAACGAAAGCCTCAAAATATCTGGATCAAAATACTACTTTAAAATTATTAAAAAAAAAAAAAAAAAAAAGTAGACAAGCATTAATAATTATTTAAAATTTAATTAATTTATTATCAAATTTTAAAATATAGAAAACATAGACTTAACAAAACAAAAGAATCTAATTGTTTTGTTAAATCTATGTTTTCTACATTTTACAATTTTGATTTTCATATTTATTTACACTTATACGTTTTTCACTGAATTGCATCGTAGCATTAAAATGACTTTGGTTTTCCATTTAATAAACTTACAACAGCTTAGCTATAAATAAATTGTCAATTATGCAAAACATTAACCTAATATTATAATCTCTAAAAGTTTCTATTTTTAGATGTTGCCTTTTACGTATTTTTCTAAGTTGTTTAAACTGCATATCTCATTGAAAAATCACAATATTTTAGAATGGTTGGAAGAAACGAATACCTTTACTCTGTAAAAGTGTTTCCGAGCAACGTTACATTTTATGCAGAAAAGCCAACATCAACTCGCCTAACATTCGTTTTATTTATAAATTCTTTTTATTTCTCAAGGGTACCCAGCGCATACTTTTTTAGATTATTTAATTTTGGTATTTAAAGAATCATATTTTAACGTAAAAATTAAGTATGATTTTTTCCCGTTAGAATAATTACAGAAATTTTACTTATTTTAAAATGTTGTAAGTAGGTTTTAGAACATATTCTATTTTTTATTTCGTATTTTGTTAAAATACATTTTACTTTTTTAAAATATAAATCTTCGAACTATAAATCTTCAAAATATGGATCTTATCTTTTGCAATATTTATAATTTTTCGATAAATATTTATTTGGAAACAAAACTAATATAAAAAAAAAGAAAAAAAAAGTGCAAGATTTTTAAAAATTGAAAGATATTCAGGTATCATTAGATTCAAGTTTTGTTCTATTTATTTTAAAAGCATTAAAATCATTCTTAGTAAATAAAGTTAACAAAATAAATAAATAGATAGTGATATAAATTTTAAAGTAAAAAATGAAAGTACTTAAGGTATTTTTAGTTTTAAGACCTTAAGATTAGACGCCATTCCTTTAAAGTTGATAGGATTTTAAATTTCGAAGAAGATAAGTTCTGAAAATCCTTTGGTTAAAATATATAAATTATGCTTGTATTGCAAAATCTTATGGTAAGAATTTTTATTCTAAAATAACATTAGAGGGAATATTTAATCAGAAAATAGTGAGTATTTGAAAATAAATACAACATAAATAAATTTTTAGAATACACATGAATAAATTTTTATGAAATATATATTTCTAAGAAATGTGTCTATATTTAAGTAAAAACCCTTTGATATTTTTAATTTAAAAATTAGGATAATAAATTTTTTTTAATTTATAAGGAGAATATATTTCAGAAATCAAATTACCCTTTGTCATGAATTAATAGTTTGATATTTGAAAGATAATATTTTAATAATTAATAATTTGCTTTACATTAAAATTTATAGGGTTTATTTAGGTTAATGAATAACATAGTAAACTTCATTATAAAAGTCAAAAGTTTGAATTTTTTTGCTGTGATTTGTGTGAACTATTTTTATTGAAATATTAAAAATGGTTCTCTATGAATCAGAATATAGCAGTTAAATAATTTAATTATATAATCATAATTCCTATTTAAATTTAACTTGATAGATTTCAAAACAAATACTTTAAACTGAGAAAATAAATATTAGAATATTTTCAATCAAGAATTTTTCTAGGAAATTTCTTTTTCACTCATTTCATGAAAAAATAATTCAATTTCCTTTTAAACTGCATTCATATTTTCATTAAAATGTACGTATATAAAGGGCATGTTCATTTCATAGCACGAAACTGATTTCAATTTAAAAATTGCTGATACAAAACCTTTGGGCGTTTTCCAGAAAAAACACTATCAACGGATTTTTTTTTTAAAAAAAATGAATCGCACGCGCAATTTCTTATCTCTTAATTATTTTCTCTTGTCCCGGATTTCAATTTTTTTCCTCCTTCGAAGTAACAACAAAGACAAAAAATAAAAAATTCAAATGTATCTGAATTTTCTCGAACCACAACAATATAAGGTTGTCATGGTGACCAAACCAACATGAAAAAAGTAAATAAATAATAGGATGTAAATTGAGAACTTGTTTCCAAACTCCTTCAGTTATTCGTTAAATTATGTTTCCTGCTTACCATGCACATTCCTTATTTCGAAGTCGGAAGCATCTCTTTCAACTTTAATAACTTTAGCATAGAGAAAAGCGTAAGAGCGTTGTTATCTTCCGTTCGTAAAGTAAGAAACATGAACTGAGTGTTTCTTTTGTTTCCATTTTGACTACTTGAAGAAATTGGGAAAAAATAATTTATTATGTTACAGACGACTTAGCAGGTGGCTGAAAGTTAGAATAGAAAATTTTTTGGGGTAAATGCTTGACTATCACTCGCTATTGTGTTTAATGGTAATTCACTAAAAAACTCGGAGCTATTTTATTGTTTGGGATCGTGTCATACTTTAATGAATAAGGCAAATTATAATAGTTAAGGTTTTCATATACTATATCAAATCATAAAGGATATTATACATACTAAAAAATTGTATTGAAGTAACTACTCTATATTTTTATACTAATTATTAGTTTTATAATTATTTTTTCACTAATTTAATAGACTTAATTTTTCAGGTCACATATACATGTTTTTGTTTAAAGAATATTTTTCGATTCATTTTTAGAGAGTTTATTTTTTATCTGTTCTTTATTCAAAAATTAAATTAATTTTTAAGCTTTTTAAATACAAATACGACACTTACATTAAACTTAACTTACATTTATATTTAAAATATTTTTTACGGCTCGATACTTTCAAAGCTGTAAGATGAATTAAACGATAAAAATTGAGAAATTCTCATAAATAATGCTTATATTAAGATTTTTTTAGCCTTTGCACTACTTTATGTGCTTGAAATAATAAAATACTTGTTTCAAATATTTATAGTTTCACAATCTCATTAATGATAGTTTTGTGACACAAATGCCTCTTTTTCCTTTAGAACGTAAAATATAAAAAAATTTACTTAACCTTAGATCAAATAATTTAAACACAACGAACAAATTTTGAATTAAATTAGTTAACTTGTATACGAGATGTTCTCAAACTTAATTTTCTAAAAATTCTTTCAGCCACGGAATGTTCGTTGAGTTAAAGAGACAAATGAGATAAAAATCGTCACATATTTGCAATTAGTTTGAGAGAAATTACATAAACGCTTAAGCTAACTACAACGTTTTGGTGACCAAACTTTTGACATGTTTCTTGACTATAATGTAGTCACCATATATATATTCGAAGAAGAAAAGAGAGTGAGTTTTTTTTTTTTTTGTCTAATTCTTTAATTAAAAGTAGTCTTGTTCAATTGTGAATAAACAGACAGAAGAAGAAAACCTTCTTTTTGAGTTCATAAAAAATGCATCGTACAAAGAAATTACAGATTAAGAATTGTTATTTTTTCAGACAATATTTCCAGGTTTTGAAATCACATATACCATTCTTTTATATATCTGAAGAAATTTTCAAATTATTACTTATTAATTACTATAACTTTTACTCGGGATACGTTGCTTAATTTAATTATACCGAAGAAGAGTGAATGTGAAAGGTTGCTTTAATTTAAGGCAAAAGTTTTTGTACAATACTTCATTTTACAAAGAAATAAAAAAAAAATTTTTAATATTCCAGTGGAAGCATCTGTGTTGTTTATGTTGTTTCAATTGCGACTTACCAATGCCAGAAAGCCTGCTTGGTGGAATCAATCGAAATTAAGGCAGAGAGTGCGTTTCTTGTTTTTCAGTGGTGCAGTATATGACCAAGAATATGACTTCAGCCGCACACACGCTACATCCCATTTATTGTGCAGACCCTTTCATACAGCCATTTATTCATCCACAGAGCGTAATTTGGACCTGAACCAGAGAACGATCAATCTCCTATTCAGTACCCCCAGAGGTAAGATTTGTTAGGGGAATATGAAGGACTTTTTGACCCAACAGATTTACCGTGCACCACTCACCATTTACTACACGGGGATGCAAGCATCTATATCTGATAAATAAAAATTATTTTTTATTTTTTATATTTTTATTTAGTTTTTTCATATTTTTTCATTATGATATATGGGGATAAATTGAGAATAGTATATGAACGGTGGGAAAAAATTGATTAGAAAAAATCGCGTCAAATTAAAAGGAGTCAATTTTGGTTAAAAACTAGCAAACTCAAAATTTAAAAAAAAAACAAACAAAAACAAAACATTTATATGATGGATTTTGAGCATCGAACATCGATAGATTAGCTTAATTTAATACCTTAAGAGGTGACTTGAAGCTCACCCAGCTTCAGATGAACTGACAACAGCTTGTCTGGGAAGTATATGTATATAAGAAAATCTTCATAACTGTTCTTTTGTTGTCTTTTATTTGTGTATAATTTTTAAAATTTTTTTTTCTATTATTTCTTTTATCTAATCTAATATCATATATATATATATATATATATATATATATATATATATATATATATATATATATTAAATGATTCATTAAATCTCTGACCTGAAGTTTTTCTTTAGATGCAACTACAACAAAAGGAGACTTTGAGGAGGCAATATGCTGTTTCAATTCACAAGAGAATTTCAATTCATACACAAAAATGTGAAAGACACAAATTCTTGGTTGTGTGTGGAATGTTATATGAAGAAATACAGCTTATAAAATTGAGGTGAATAAGACTGAAAAGAAATGAAAAGACATTTTCGTCTTTGACGACTGTACATTATGTTTCAAGGAGAACTTTTTAAGGCCTGAGACTATTTTGAAAGCACAGGAGATAGAAACAGGATTCAAACTCTTTTTTTTTTTTCATACTCTTTTACTCCTCAATTTCTTTTCTTCTCCTCTAAAATGGAGAAGAGGAAAAATAATAAAAAGAGGTATCTTTTTTGGCATTCACATCACTTCTTAATATTTCGGATTTTTTTTTCTACCTTAGAAGCTGTAACGTAAAGTTACTCGCGTGCTCTGCAGAGTTTGGAAACTTTTTTTCTCTTTCTCTGTAGATGTTTTAAATTGGTTTTTGAAACGACTATTTGAAAGGCCTCACCAAAGAGAAGAGTTGGAATAAAATGTCCGTTAAAAGTTCTCCCAGGGAATCTTAAAGACCGATGTTTCGGCAATTTTTGCTTTATCCTCAATAGGGAAATAAAAATGTGACTTTTTGGAAAAAAAGTTGTGGCAAAAAATCCTTCCATCTATCGATTTAGTAACCATGCATAATTGAGCAATTTAACATTTATCGTTGAACTGGCTACCATAAATGCAAGGTTAAGGTTACCTTTTGGATCCCATGAGATTATTTTTTACAGTAAAGATGGCATTAGTTTATAATAAAGATATCTCTACTTAAAAAAAAAAAATATGTTACTAATAGTTAGTTTTATTAGTTCTAAGAGCATTTTCTTCATGAATAAACTAAATTATAGAACAAATTCGAGCACGTTTAGTTTAATAGCACATTACCTCAATTTTTTATTATTTTTTACACATTTATGTTTGTTACTATTTAAAAAAAATCTTACGAATTATTTAGTTCTGGAAATTTAAATAAAATTTTCTGTTTTCAATGCTAACCTGTGAAATATGTTTTACACATTATCAATATTTTTATTTTAACGAAAAATTTTGCAAAAATATTGATGCCAAAAACAAAGGAATTTTTTTAGGAAACTAATGTAATTTTTTTTTTATTTATGAAATTTTTAATGAGAAGTGAATTAATTTTTTTCCAAATTTCTATGTGATAAGAATAATACCTAAAATCAATCATCATTTCACGATATCTCATGTTGCTTGCAGCTTTTGTTTTAGCAATAAATACACTTTTTTGCAGTTTTAAAGCTTAGAATTGGGAATGTATATTTAAAAAATGTCTTTTAAATACCAAAAGGAAGGATTTCATTTTGAAATATGATTTTAGTCTCCAACGAACACTAAAGAGACATACCAAGTAATAATTGAAATTCTATTAAAAATTTTACATTGAAATTTTACATTTGCATCATTAAGTTTAAACATTAAAAGTATATTCATGTAATTTCATTAAAGCGTACCGTTGAACTATGTTGTACTGTTTAGATTTTTTGCTTAAACTAACAGAAACTAGCGTAGCGCCATAAGGAAACTACAAAATAGAGACGCATTTCATGGAACTTTACTACTAAGTTTACTTTAATTATAAAAATATTCAACTTTAAAAACTAGTATTTGACATTTTGTCACATGGTAGATATCTCAGCATCCGAATAGAAACATAAGTAATTTTATAAAGAGTCAAGAATTCTATGGAACTCAAATATAATTATAATTATTGTGATGTGATCATCACAATGTTTACATTTTTCAAAGTACCTACTGAGCTGTCTTCAACTGAAGCGCCCTCTTTGTTGCCTTTGCGAGATTTCTAGGGCTCGGCTCCTAGCTCGTTGTCTTTGGACGTTCTCGCAACCGCTAAGGAGGGGACGCTATCTTTTGGAGATAGACCAGTATTCCCCGTAGGATAGGACGCTCGAGAAAGGAGGTTGATTTTTTGCTGCATGTTTTCATGCTTTCCCCCTGTGTGCTCCAAGACTGTGCATTTTGGTGAGGTTATTCATCTTACTATTATTAATTTTGCAAATACCTGTTAATCATTTATTCATCAAAAACTGTACTTCAATAGTTAACATTATGCCGGCTACTTAAATATAAAAAATTATATTCCCTAGAGCACACAGGGAGGACCGAAATCCACATGCTGGATTTAAAATACGATGCAAGTCATGAAGAACAATTGGTACATTTTATTTGTGTTTCAAATAAATAAATAAAAGGATAAGTTATTTTCCATGGTGTCCTGTAAACTATTGTCCATGCGGTCCTGTAATATCTGTCTTCAGCTTATGAGATGTTAAACGTCCTATACCAGGAAGCGAACCGGGTACGTTTTTGTGCAACGTTGTTGATTTATACCTGAAGTCATTTAGATTCGTCTACTATTAATTCATGATGATGATATTACCACCTGCACTGTCGACCAAAATATCCTCCTACACCCCACCTTGTCGCAATTATCAATGCATGTAATTTTTTAACTCAGTAAAAATCGCATTCCTAAGCTAGCAAAACAAAAATGAGTTTATTTTTAGTATATTACATTGATAAAAATATCTCTATTAATTTTCGAAGAACTTTAATAATGCTTTTTTAATGAAACAGAGTATTTCTGTTTAAAAAATTAAGTAAAGTTTTATTTCAGACTAAAAACAAAAGGTACAATATACATTTTCAATTTTCCAAAAAAATAAAAAAAAAGCTATTAAATGTATAGTATTTTTATAGTAAAGACTTGGAAAATATTTGATAACGTAATTTAAAATTGTTAAATCTGATATTTATTAAATAAATTTACAAATCCTTTGAAAGAAAACAAGATACTTTAACAAACGAGGTCAACATTTGAGAAGCATGGTATAAAACTCGTCCGGGCAAAAATAAACAAAATAATATTTACTAAGAATAGATTTCCTCCGTGTATTTCAGATTATAATGGAATAAGAATGTTGCAATAAAAATGGTTTGAAGATTCTGGTTTGAGAGATATTTCTATACTTAATTTATCATTTTTTGGCAATCAAAATTTGTAGTGAAATCTTAAAAAAAAAAAAAAAATATTTATAAAATAAATATACATTGTGAATGAATATTCTACAGATTATTATTTTTATAGACACATTTTCTACCAAAAGTCTTAAACCTTAATATAGAAAATTCAGTATTCAATCGCAACGAAGATAAAAATATGTATCTTTTAAACTCGATACTTACTTATTTTATTCATGTATATCTAAGAAGTATTAATACAAAAAAATTATCAACATCATGCATTACATGCAAAGTTATAGATATTATGTTTTAAATATTAAAGTAAAATTGTATAACTTAGATATTTGAGACAGAACTCAATTAGTATAAAAGTATAAGTTTTCTTTTTGATTTAGGTGTATTTTAGTTTATAATACAGAAACAAATAAAAAATATACTTTTTTGAATATTGCATGATTCTTATGTGATTTTTATCTTTGCATTTTGATCTTACACTCATTTATTAAAATTATTAAAAAGGTAACGAATATAAAATATTAATAAATAATGCATAATTAAAAAAATGAGGATGGATTTACTTATAAACAAAATCGAAGAAAAAGGTTGAGGAATATAGAGAAACTACACGGTAAAAAATTCCATATCAAATTGAAGTATTAAGTACCCACACTATAGGCGCGATATACACTGAGTGGCCAAATTATTATGACCACCTCAGAGCTCGCTGTTGGCATATACCCTATACGGTACAATGTGCGTCGTACAGTCCGTTCAGAGACGTTCACAGTTGCTTCTTGATTAAGATCACTTGCAATTTGTCACACTGTTGCTCTCCCGTTGTGCTGCACAACCCTGGCCAGCCTTCTCTCTGATCGAGCATTCAGTACCCTGTGAAGACCACAAGTCTGACGTTCAGACACGGTTTTTTGCTTGATTGTCCATTCTTTGAACACATTAACAACTGCTGCTCTAGAACACTTCACAAGTGCAGCCGTTTTGCTGATACTCGTTCCGACACATCTCGCACCCACAATCGTTCAACGTTGTAATTCAGTTAAATCACTTTTCTTTCCCATATCTGAGCAAGCAACACAGTATAACTGATGACTCACTTGTCCAGCATTTCCGTGTTATAGTTATCTTGCCCTCTAGCGGCAGCGCTGTGACGCAATAACTCATTTGTATAAAACTCTGAGGTGGTCATAATAATTTGGCCACTCAGTGTATATAAAATCTATTTTTCCGTAAAACCAATTTTAACTGTAAAATATATTTTTTCCGTAAAATTAATTTTTTACAGTAATATATTACACAATAAATTTTTCAGTAATATTTATTGAATTGGAGAGATTCAATGATTTTACCGTAATTATTACTGTAAAAATTACGGTTTATCAGATTTTTTGTTCCGTAACACATTTCCAGTGAAAATTATTTTTTGGAAACGACACCCTAAGAGCTGGTGTTTTTTACTTTTATTTGATGCTGGATTTTTTTATAGTGTATTTCAATTTAAACAGCAAGATAAGCTGGATTTGAATAGAAAACGCAATTTTTAATTTCTTTTTTACTTTCGCATAAAAGGAATTAATTTTATTTTAAATACATTTTAGCTTATTCAAAAATATAGCAGTAACAAAGACCTTATTAAAATAAAATTATTGGTACAAAAGGCGTCGGACTACACAACTCCTCGCGCTTTGAAATGTAAATCCCCCTGAAGATAAGCACAATTTCAAGTGTCTGGCACTCTAATTTTTGACCCATGGAGTGCCTCTAGCAGAAAACACACCCTCTGCGTTAACATGTTTAAAACTAAAGCTAGAAAAAAAATATCTTGTTAAACTTTTGAGTTGAGTTAAATCTTTCATCCCTCTACACCATGGCTCCAGGAACTATATTCTTGGTGATGAGCTCTTTTAATATGGATGTTGAAATAAAGAAAAGTACCATCGCGCCTTTATTACTTTAAATGCAATTACGAGGAATACACTTTTTTTTTAACAACGGCCATCATCCGGGAACTTATTGCACACCCCAAGGGAACGAATGCAAACCGTCCGAAGCTATTAGTTTTCCTGCAATTGGATCCATTATAGTAAAAATATATTCAGCTGACTATATAGAAGAGTTTGGAGAGTGTGCCTTACGGGGAATTTGAGAAAAAAAAAGTTTTTTAGGACTTTTCTCTATCGATGATTGGTTGCTTGGGGCTTTTTGAGAAAAAAATATTTTTAACCTACTTTTACTTTTTTGCAATTTTTTTAAAAAAGTTTTTTTTTTTTGTGGGACTAGGTAGGTTCTTAACTTTATTATACTAAAATAGAGCTTGGATGATTGTTTGAAAAGTCATGCTACAAAGTAAAATATAAGAAACGTATATATTTTCGAAAAAAAGAAGTTTTTTACAAAAAATATTTTTTTTAAGAGAATGCGTAGCTTGAATTTTTTGTTTAAAATTTTAATGACTTCCAAAAGTGTGCAAGTTTAAATAAAAAATAAATTAGAGTTGTTGATTGAAATGAGAAAAAAATGAATTGCTAATAAAAATCAATCATTTTTAAAAACTAATAAACAAGTAATTAATAAAGAACTATTTTTATATTCATAACCTTAGGAGTAAAATATTAGTCAATCCATGATATCGGAATTATTTCAAATTTTTTATTTATTAATCTTTAATGTCTATATAATATTTTCTTCGTAACATTGTATATTTGTTACATTTATTTACCTAATAAAATAATTGTTTTTTATTTTTTATTTTGCGTACAATATAAAACTACAGTTATTTAATATAAGTTCATATGATGCCATTGTAGGTATTACATATTTCCTAACTTTTAAATTTCTTTTAATTTTATAAATTAAATTTTTTAATGATTCTGATTCCTAAATAACTAAATTAAATCAATTATTTAACTTTTATCCCCTTTTATAGAAAGCTAATATAAATATTTTTATTCTTTCCTTAACAATCAATGTAAAAGTAAAATTCTTATTCAATAAGAGAGCATAACTTATTAATTCAGTGTTTTGATAAAAAGAAATATAAAGTCTAATTTTAACTTCACTTTCTTTAAGCTGTTTTATTCTTTTACCACAAACTATTACAGAGTTATATTAAATTTTACCGGTCTTTTTGGAGATTAATTAGTAGCCTGGCTATTTAAAAATATAATGTCAATAATGCTGTGTTATCACTATTTTTGGCTGTATTATTTATCGATAACTTCTCAATTCTTGTATCTCTTACCATGCTCTTAAGTGTCGGTTAGCGAGTACACGTTTATTTGTAATTTGAATTTGCTGAAATGAGGCCTGAGAGAGCTTCTTTAGGCTCTCTAGGACCCCTAAGTCAAAATAAAAAAAAGAAAACAGGTTTATATATATATATATATATATATATATATATATATATATATATATATATATATATATGAAAAAAATCATCTTTATACATTCATGCTAAAATTTTTGCAGCTGAAAATGTTGAGCTCTTGAAGAGTATCTGGTAGAATGGTGACATTGCAAAGAACTTTTTAACGTAACGTGGCATAAAAAAGAATATGTTTGATTTTGCTCATTCCTAATGGTGGATGGTACTTAAAAAGAAAAACATGAGAGAAAAACCTTCCAGACTTCAGGCGCACCAAGTGCGAAACGCAACTTGAAGTTAGTTCAATCAGAATTCTTCCAAGTCATCCTTAATACTTGACCAAGGAGTTTTTTTAGCACATGGTTTGGGATCAAAATTAAAAGACTATACAGTTACTATTGATGACTACAAATCAGATCTGGATATGCTTTTTATCCTTGGTGATAAAATAAATATAAATATATTGAAGACTTAAAGACATCATTTATATTTTCAAGAATAAACAATGATTTTAGAGAAATATCGTCTCATGATCCCTAACGTCCTCAGCTAACAGTGAATAAAAAGATATATCGATGATAAATTAATTAAATTTTTATTAAACAAGAGATACTTAGGTATATTCTTAGAAATATTATTTATAAGATGGTATTCAAATCGTTAACTGCTAGAAAAGCCGTTTATTGACCGTCAGAATGGAAGCAAAAGACCCATCGTTGATGCTAAAATATTTTCTCCATTTCCTTCAACACATGAAGAAATTCTAGTGCATTGCAATCCCCAATTAGTGACTCTGGACAATTTAAACACAGTTTTTTAAATCCATGCATAGATGACAGCACCATATACCTGCTCAACACAAAAAAAGTCTAGTATTTCCCATCTCTTACGTTTCAAAGAAACAACCAGATAAACTAATTAAATCAAATTCCATGGTTTATTTGATAAAACACAACTCAGACGCAACCTAAGTGTTCATCACATATAATGAAAAGTCTGGCTCCAATGTCCAGTTTAATTTCGGAATGAAGGATTTTAAAATCCATGCTAGTTGTCAATGGTAAAAAGTACATATAGTTTTGTATTCATGGTTTTTTAAACACACAAGTTGTAAACAGTTTCAAAACCACAAAGATAAGACATTTCCTTTACCGTGAACTTTACGGTTGAATATGGACTGACTGCAGCCTGTTATTTAACTGTAATTTCAGAATGAAAATTCTAACAGTCTGGCAGAAGACATCACATATCAATTTAAAGATATAAATTTTTTCATTTTACTCAATGTTGGAAAATCTAGATGAATGAATTGAAGCAGCCATCCAACGTAGAACATTAATTAATTCTATGTTCTAATAACTTTATAGAAGAAAAATAAAATCAATAAAGCTTGAATTTCAAATAATATGCCTTAAAACGGGTAAAGTTATTGTAAGGGGATAATAAGAATTTTTAACATACGTCTTAGCTTTTTTCACAAAATAGTAAAGTAAACATTTAAAAAAGAATAATTATTAAACAATGCTTAAAAATGAACCTTAACTATACTAAGCATTTTGCAATTTATCATATCTTTCTTAACATTTCCATACCACAGAAGCAAACAGAACTCTCGCTTAAAATGAAATTTAGCAAAATGGGTCTTTATTTCCACAGAATGAAACGCATTATTCATTGCGCGATACAAGCGGAATGAAAGAGGAAAAAATTAATTCTAAAATCCAACAAGGAGCAAAATGGCGAACTGTAAGTTTATTTTAATGCATTTGTTATCGCTGGGAAAATAAAAATTTTCCGGAAGGGCATTCATTTTTATTTTTGAATTCCAGTTTCCTTTCATTTTCGTTCCTTTATTTCATTGTTTAATTTCTTGACAATGAGAGTTGAGTTTTAGTGCCTGCATATGATGAATGTGTGAAAGACGAACAGAAGTATGTTTTGCAAGATAAGGTCTTCTCCTAGATTAAAATCTCAGTAATTTAGAGTTTGAAATATTTTTCATTTTCTAAACGTCCATTAGTGTTTGTTTCATTAATGAATTTATTTTTAATGAACTACTTTCATTATGATTTAGATGCGTTTACTGACAAATACAATACTTTTAGCTTAAACTAAACTTGCCATTTTATAATTATTTACGCTTAAAAGAAAAACAGATTTTTTATACCATAAAAGACATGCCATTAAATACAATAACGCAATAATATATAGTTTTATAGCTACGTTGTATGTAAGAACTTTCGCTTTTAATACAATTTCAACATGTTACCACTGTTCTACACCCAGAAAAAATTCTGGTAGAATTTCCGTACAGTATGATAATGACATTTATATTAAAAAAACCATAATAATAAAAAAAACCATAATTATGGTATTAAAAATCAAACGATATTGTATTTAAGCCATTCATTTGGTGATTTTTCCGTTTACATGACAACGGTTTACTGGAAATTCTGGTTTTCAAAATTATAGTTCTTACCAACACACATTTAGTGAACGATAAGAAATTTAAAAGTAAATTTGACCAATTAAATGTTTTTTACGCCTATCTCTAAGGTATGATAAAATTGCTAAATTTTATCACATAACATATAGCAATATTTTATTGTAATTTTAAAAAAAATCATCACAAAAGTGCTTCGGTAATAATTGCCGAGGATTTTGGTGTTCCCATAAAGAAGGAAATACAGTAAATGTTACCATATGTTGGTAGTTTTCACCATACCTTTCTCAGTGTACGTAGTGTTTAAACTTTATTATTTTTGTGCTTGATAATTCCATCAATTTCTTGGATAAATTGAATTTTAGTATTATGCTCTTTTTTTTTTTAAAAAAAGTATTTTTATGTGCCAAGTCATATACAGACAAATGTTTAATAATACATTAAATTTAAGGGTTTTTTCTCGGTATAAAAAAAAATTGACAGAGCGAGTTAAAAACTGTTCTTGATTCATATAACTTTCAGAAGAGGGCAAATATTTCTACTCGTTAATAAACCAAAAATAAAACGATTAATGAACATTTTATTATTGAAAAGAGCTTTGTACTAGTATTAGAAATGGTTGAAGAATAGCTTTATAGGAGACCATTAGTACGCCAAGCATATTTAGCTTACTAGCAAAAAAAGTAAAAGCTTTTTTTCACTTATTTACTTACAGCAGTAGAAAAAAAAAACAAGTGGGAAACGGTGAATTTTTTGACGCGTAAAATTTTTTAAATGAGTTTTATAAGATTTTTTAACAAGTGGTTTTTTTCTGAAATTGTATTCTTTACAAAACAAAGGAATTTATTTAATTTAAAAACAGCTTAAGGTAATCATTACAAACATTTTACCCTTTGAAATATGAACAACTTTGCATTTGTATAAAAAATTCACAGCCAAACAGATTGTTATCGTTGAATATATGAGAGAATGCTCGTTTTTGTTCTGGAAAGCAAACTGATTACCAGATGTAAATGGTTACAAACATTTAAACTTTGAATAACATAACTTGTTTTTAATGTAGGAAAGCAAATTAATTGTCTTTTAAATTTTTTCTAATATGGGGATATTTTCTAATCTGAGATTCGTTTAAGGGGAAACAAACTTTTAAGTAACAATAACATGTCAGACACGGCCTTTTTAGAAGTGCAGAAAACTAGTTGAATCCAAAGCTGAGTTCAATGTCGACATCAAGGGTTAAAAGGTAACAAGTATTTAATTATCTAATAACAGGTTTTTTTCTTCTTCACAAAACAGCAAACTGGTAACATCCTAAACTGAGTTCAGGATCGACAGTAAAAGGGTAAAAGTAAACTAAGCACTGAATAATATGTTAGAAAATAGGCTATCTTTGTAGGACACAAAATTGAGTTTTTCGCAAACTGAATCCAGGATTGAGAGTCAAGGAGAAACCGACTTTTAATCATCTAATAACATGTTATAATTAGCTTTCTTTGCCTGATAGTAAACTGGTAATATTCTAAATTGAGTTCAGGACCGAAAGTAAAATGGAAACAAACTAAATACTGATAAGATGCTAGAAAATAGTTTATCTTCGCAGGACTTCAAATTAGTTTTTATTTCAAGCTGAGTTCAGGGTTGACAGTTACAGGCTTTCAATATATCTAACAACATGTTAGTATTGACTTTCTTTGCCAGAGAGCAAACGGGTAGTATCATAAACTGAGTTCTGGACCGACTATAAAAGGGAATGCACTAAGCATTAAATACCACATTAGAAAATAGGTCATTTTTAAGCACAGCAAACTGGCTGCAACCAAAACTGAGTTCAGAGTCGACAATTAAATGGAAACAAACAATTTAGTTGCCATTGAAAAGAAATTTTTTAAATGTCGTAACCTATTTAGATTGTATCCAAAAGATAAAGAAAGTGTTAAAATTAATTTGCAAAAGCATGTTCAGATTAACTATTTAACTAAAATTATTTAAACTCTATTAATGAAGCTGTACACTGCAAACTATATCTGTCTATTCACGTGTGACTGTATAGAAGAATACTTCGGACACCGACCAATTCCCGATGTTTAATTTTCTCCAGAATTCACTAGACTAGCCAATCAATGCAAAATTAGCATTCAGGTCACAGAATTGTATAATAAGGATTCCGGGATCTCTAAACAGTAGGATATGTGTTTCTGAAAAGTCGCATACCATCGTTTGCAGCTGCGGGCTCTTTAATTAGAATCGAATCATTTACCAACTTTCCATTCAGTATGTTTGGTTGGGGCTAGTGGAATTTTGCTTCACAATAACTCTTCCTTCTATTATTCACGGACATTAAATTGATTTATGTAATTTCGTTTGTTTGTAATTAATGCTCTTGTGGAATCGTTTATCTTGAAGCGGTCAATGCGTTAGAATGCGGATTCTTTCTCCCCCCCCCCCCTCAATGATCAGATTGGAAGGTTTGTTGGTTGGTTGTGGGAATTTTTGACGCCAGTGCGGTGGCGAAACGTTCGATTTCCGATTGATTTCTTTCAGATGACATGAAACAGTTTAATCATAAACATGGAGCAAAAGTTTCGGAAAATTTAATTTTTTGGCATTTTAATTTTTTTTAGCTGTTATGCAGTAACTATTATGGAAAATGGTATTTATTTAATATTTCTACAAAACGATTGCTTTAATCAGTTTCTAATGCAGTGCGTTTACTTTCTTGCTATTTATAATGATGCTATTAATGAAGATTAGTTTGCTTAAATAAATAAATGGGTTATTTTCTAGCAAAATTTTTTTTAATCAGAACAGAAAAATGGCAAAATTTACAACAAAATTGTAACTCTTATTTTTCTTAAGTAATTGCTAAAGGAAATGAATTGATTATAAATTGATAGAATAAAAAAATGTTAGCAACAAATACTTACTGAGCAGATAACTTGCTGTACAATAATTGCATTGATTTTAATGTATAAGATTTTAAATAGTGTATTGAAACGTTATTAAGTAATTTAATATTATTTTACATTTATTGGTAAAAGCGGTGAATGATACTTTTTTTAAATCAATTTTTGTTAATCAATCTAACATTAAGCTTATAAAAATGACCAGTGTTTTAATAATGTAAAAAAACAAAAAAAAAAAAAAAAATACATGCAAAACTAACCAGTTTTAGCAAAGGTCTTAGCCAACATTTCTTAGTCTGAATATTTACATAACATAAAAATAAAATAAATATAAAGATACATTTTAGGTAGTGATGTAATTTACGAAGGCCAGTTAATGATAATTTTTGATAATTATTTTGCAAGTATTAAAGATAATTTCTCATTTCCTATAATTTCATTATGACTTTCTAAATAAAAAACTTTTTGCATAAAAAAATGTTTGAAAAAAAAAAGAAAAGAAAAGTAAGTACAATAATAACAAATACATTTCTATTTTAAAACAAATTTTGCATGTTTCACTTGAGTCTAAGCTATGTGTTTGCTTTATCTTCTCAAAAAAATAAATTATATTCTCTTGTTTATCTAGGGCTTCATAAATTATATGAAAATATTAATTTAATAACCTATATACAGTTCTGGATTAAATATATGTTTTGATACTAATAATTTAACACTCACATTTACTGTATAACTAATAAGTTAATTATTACCAGCTTAGGATACCCATATAAACCAGCAATATTGTTATCTCAATACATCATTAGTCTGAAAATTGTAAAAGAGTTTTGCCCACTTATTGTGTTTGAAGTATTAAAAAAGTAGATGTGAAGTATGAACACCAAATTTATTTTTAAATTTGAAACACAAGTTATTAAAAAGTATATCTGATGGAATTGAATTTTAGGTAAATATTTAAAAAAGGGGACAACTGTCTAACAGTTCTTACTACATCGAATTTTAATTACAAAATAAATTTTTTTCTCCAGTTTTTATGACAATTTCCATGAGATATTGTTAGGCACCCGATAGTGGCGGTATCTTCCAAGCGATTTAATACTTTACGGCCCAACGAACTTCCCCACATTAACAGGCTCCTACTGCCTGTATGGCGCATGCTCATCTGGGCGGACTCCCTTTGCGTGCTCACAAATTACCCCCGATAAAAACCGTTTGAGTAGCAACATAAAAGGATTACACGCAAGGCAAATTTCTTATCCGAACTGGCATGCCCGTCTCATGGTTCGAAAAATCTCTTTTCCTGAAGGTCTCAAATTTTCTTCATTCCTGTATTGATCCTGATCCAGAATTTTCTTTCTGGAGTTGGTTATTGTTGATACTTAAAAAGTTTGTTTGAGCGCCAAGACTCCCACCAAATCAAATACTTGAAACGTAAGGCAGGAAAGATTTTTTTTTTTCTCGGATTTGAATTTGCAAAACTTCAGGAATCGATCTAAGAGGGAGTCAAATTACGAAATTCAATCTTCGTAGTTTAGAAGTTATTCCTGTCAGACATTTATGCAGTTTTTCTTTAAAAGTTTTTATGAATATGGACTGGATCGGATTGCATATTTTTTTTTTTTTTTTTTGTCTTAATGTTTGGTTTGAATGTTTATTTTATAAAAATATTTCATTAAATTCAAACTTTTCCTGGAGTGGATGTTAAAAAAAAAACTTAATTTTCATTAACTCATTTCTTTATAAAAGTGCCGATGCAGTAAGATTCAATTATTTACTATGTTACTTTTTTACTTTTAATTTTATTCTTCTATTTTATTAATTTAATTTTAAGTATGAAAAGCTTTCAATTTTTTACTTAAATCTTAATTTATTTTTATTTGCTTTTGCGAAGATGTATAGGGCAAAAAATATGGCTATCACCTAAATAACTTTTGATTTAATGACCGGATTTTCATTTACTTAAACTAAATTCTAATGGTCCAGGGACTAAATATTTAGTATGGAAATTTTCCTTATTTTAAACAAAATTTTTCATGAGAATTTCTTATAATGAACATTTCAACAAATTATGGATATTACTATGTTTATATATTTTAGAATAATAATTTTAACTTAAACATTTCATATATAATGCAACAAATCGACTAATGCAATTTAATGCAACATAATATGTATATATGGTGTGAGTGCATTCTAAGAAACTTCTGTAAAAATTTTGATATCTGTACGGTAATTAGACACACTTTTTTATGAAAAAAAACTTTGCGGCCGTATATTTAATAACTTCAACAAAACTAAGAAAGTTGATCATTAATTCATACCGTTATTATATGAAGCTTCCTTATTTAATTCGGGGAGTAAATTTTTCCATTGTGATTACAGTATCAGGTTACCTACACAAAATTTCTGGGTTCGATCCTAGTCTGTGTCAAAGAACATCTCTCTCTTACACATTCTCAATATTAATGGCAATGAGTACGCAATTCTGACACTTCTTGATTGACGACAGCACAACACTGTTTCACCTTCATTCGACAGATAAATCCCCATAATCTCAAACAACGCCAAGGCCCGAAATGAGGATAAATTTTATGAGCATATAGCATTAATTTACGGATAGTGGCCACATATTTTACAAGAAAGAAGTTACGGAAAATGTAGTTTTAGTGTCATGATGGCTTTACAAGCATAAATTTCATTTTGCGGGTCAGTTACTGAAGCAGTTTTCCCGGTCATTGTCCGCAATCTGACGATGAGTTTTTTCAAAGTGCACTACTGCAAGGTCAGGAATTTAACTTGCGAAACCTTTATCACATGTTCTCGTCACCTGTATCACATATTGTTATATAATAAAAAAAAAATTTCTTAGTCTGATTGAGATTTTTTTTTTAACAATTGTTCGTGGCGTTATAGTAGAAATTTTTTTTTCTGTTTTTGATACGTGATACTTTTTCTAATTTTGATCTAGACTACTTTTTTTGCAGATTTTGTGACTTCTCCTGTTCATACTAATTTTTATAATGAAGCAGTAATGTAACAGTTGAAACCAAACAGGTGAAAAACAGCAATACCTTCCAGAATGCTCAAAGTTTACAGTATTAAAACTATGACGTAATAACTGTCTTAATTTTTTGTTGAAAAACCCCATAAATTTTGTGAAGGTGCACTTAAAGTTAGCATCAAAGCTTCCAACATCGTGCTTTCACTTGCAATTTAAAGAGCATATGAAAGCTCTTAACATCGAAAATACAAGCAATTTACATCAAAAAATGCGTCTTTCCACAATACTAAATATTTTCGCTTTTTAAAACTCCAATGTTGGCACATTTTGTAATTATTTGTAATTATTTTCTATCGATAACATGCTGGTTATTCTTATGGTTATCGTCACTGTTGCTTTTTATCTACAGAAACTAAACATAGCTAAAAAATATCATGTTTGCTTCTAGTTGTGTAATAAAGATATTTACATTCTAATTTTCAAGTCTCTTTAAACTGTATTAAATGATTTAAAATGCACAATTTATGTTTGTCCTTGCTCTGTTAAGCCTTTTTTGAATTCGTCTTAATATTGTTTCAGTGCTACGCGTATGTTTGATTTCGAAACTAATTTTATTTTCAGAATTTATGCAACCTAAATTATTCATTCTTACTTTATATTGTCTCGCAAAACCAGCTTTTTTACTTTGTATGTGTATCATACAAAAAAAAATTAAAAAAAACACCGACGTAAAGTACTGTCACACAGGGTTCCGGTACTTTTTATCGTAAATTCTATTTCACCAGGACATGTTACTGAACAAAATATCTGATATACCGTAATTTTTACACGTAAAGTACTGTCACACAGGTTGCCGCTACTTTTTGTCGTGAATTCTTTTTTACCAGGGCATGTTACTGAACAAAATATCTGATATACCGTAATTTTTACACTAATGATTACTGTTAAATCACTGAATCACTCGAATTAAAATAAATATTACTGTAAAAGTTACGGTATATTATTTTTACGGTAAAATGGATTTTAAAGATGATGCGCCTAAAGTACTTTATACCTTAATTTGATCTAGAAAATTTTACAGTGCTGGTGGCAGCAATTTTTACATCAAGTAATGTAAAAGAACATTTTCGGTACTTCACTGCACCAAGAACTAATTTTAGTTTTAGTTTAGTAGAATGCTTTGTGGAACATCAATTTGATGTAAATAGTTGCCACATTTTTTGGTGCTCAGATTCACGAAAATTTCTTACAGTGTACACATGAATAGTGAAATAATTTTTCAATTATTAAAAAATTCTTGTTTCCCCGAAATTTACTTGATTTCGTGGGGAAGTGGTTGTCAAAAAATGAATAAATAAATAAAGTTGAATATCAAATTATTCAAAACCGAGAGTTTAATATCTGAGACACGTCAACAGTTACGCGTTACACGTCAACAATTTTTAAATACAACTAAAATTTTTATTTAAAAATAAATCTATTTAGATAAGTTCATGTAAATTTCAAAACAACCTAATCAATTCAAAGATCCTCAAAAGTAATATCTTTTAGCAACTTCCTAATATTTGAACAAACAATACTTTCTTTTAATATTCAATTCCATTGATTTTATATAGCAAGAAAATAGCTTTATACTTGGAACAATTAAACTCCCCCTCAAGCAGGAAAAAAATGGCAAATTGAATTTGTGAGTAAAGACTAATTTTCTGGTATAATTATTATTTTTAATGATTCAAAAATTCTTTCGTTTTTGTACCAACTATGAATTTAAGCCAACCCTCCTTTCCCGGTACACGTGGCTTTTCCTGTTCAATAAATGCGGGGAAAAACATTTTTAAATATATCAGGATTTAATGAACTCGTCGTTTTTGGATCTAAGCTTCAAAGAACTTCTTTGAACATGCGTCATTAAGTCGAATGAATAACGGGAAAAATGACACAAGTCACTATGACACGAAATCGATCAAGGTTTTAGTAGTGTAAAGGGGAAATTTTTTTAGAAATGGCTAAAAAAAATTTTTTTTTTAACTTGGCATTGAGACGTGAAATATTCTGAGTGATTATGTTTTTTACGAGAATAAAAATAAGTTGAAGTCAACGTAAAGAGTTTAAGAAAAAAAAAAGATTTCTTATGACGGGATTTAAGCTTTTCACGATAAGAAACCTTCATGTTTTGAATGTATAATTCAGTGCTAATTAAAAGAATTTAATTAATAGTTTTTATTTATAATCAATTAACCGAATTCTTGCATAAATTTTATTGGATAATTTTAAAATGAATTTTTAATTCATATGATAAAAATAGAATAATTTATTTTCATATATGTTGTATATTATTCTCAATTAGAGATAGCTAGGAAATATTCCTGTTAGTATTCTTAATAAATTGAAACTTTTTACCCGAGTAAGAAATTATTTAAGTCAAAGTAGATTAAAATTTATAAAAAAAAGTTTCTTATGACGGTAAAAAAGCTTTTCTATAATAATTAATGTTATTTAAAATAATTTAATGAATAATTTGAATTAAGTAACTAAATTCTTAGGTAAAAACTGCCTTGGATTAATATTTAAATTCACAAAAAAGATAATTTTTTCATGTATATTTAGTGCTCAGACATTTAGTCGTTATTTAGGGATATACCTGAAATATTTTCGGAGCTTCTCTTTCTTACTAAAATGAAAAGAAATTAAAGTTAATTAAAAAAAAAGAAGTTTATTATGATGTGATGTAAAATTTTAAACATGAAAGAGCTTTCTTTAATGTATAATTTAGTGCTTAATCACTAATAACTAACTAAACAATTTGTTATTAGTAGTTAAACAGTACATTTTTAAGTAGGATGAGCTTTGCTGCAAGAAATTGGTTAATTAACAATAACTAATTAATTAAATTCTTATAGAGAAAACTGCTTTGGATTATATTTAAATATATTCTAAATTCATTAAATTACATTTTTTATCATGAATGTTCAGTGGTCCGATATTTAGATGTTATTAAATGATTGAACAATTTTACGTTATTCAGCTTCTTAGAGGAATAAAAAGAAGGTAATGTTAAGGCTTTAAGACATAATTTGAGTTTTTAACTACAAGAAACGTTCAATTTTTGAATGAACGCTTATCTAAAATAATAAATAAAATAATTTAATTAATTTTTAATTTAACTAATAATTAATCACGTTAAAATTTCTCATTAGTTTATGCTTAAAAGTAAAATACCTTTTTAATTCCTGAGATTAAACATAAAATAATTTTATTTCATTAATATTTAGTAATCAGATAATTTAATTTGAAAATGATTATAATTCCTAACTGCATGAAGGTTATAATAATATGTTAATGATTTTCTAAGCCTTTTTGATTATCTAAGTCTGCTCCAATGATTTTCATAATTTAATGTTTCATTTTGTGTATAATTTCATAAGTTCATAATGTCTAATTTTATTTACCATACAATAGTTTAAAATTGATGTTAATAAGGAAACTAGGAGTGAAAAATATAATAAATTAAATTGAAAATCGGAAAAACTTTTATTTTTATCGTTAAAGCGATATCTATTTAGTTTCAAAAAATTCATAATTTTTGTATTAACATGAGATTTTTTTAATATTTAAATCACTGTCAAAAAAAAAATCGATAGATTCTGATTGTTTGCCTTTTAATTCAGCAGAAATGTACACTCTAGCAGTATAATTTTTTTTTAGAGTTTCATTTTAAAGAGATTTTTGCAATGCTTCTTTATTATTAAAGAAAGTTATCAAAAAGTTTCTCGAAAACTACTAAAAACAACAATTATAATTAAAAAAATATTTTTAAAGAATAAAGCTGTGTTTACTTATTGAATGAATTAAAAAAAAATTTAAACAAAAGTTTGGATTTCATAATTTTGATTTTGTTGTGTGCAACAGCAAATAAATCTGAAATTAATATAATCTTGAAATCAATAACTAACATTAAAACGCTGATATTTTCAACGTTATTTTAAGTAAAAGTGATGTAATAAGCGCAAATAAAAAAATGATTATAAAAGGGTTGTTTTAGTATAATACAGAAGTACATTCTTCAGTATCAAGACAAAAAAGGAAACGTTATACAGATAAATTTGAGAATGAAACGAGGTGCAACTTGAAGTAAACTTCATAAAAATTAACCTATGTTCCTCAATTAAAAGTAAAATCGGAAAAAAATTACCCGTTTTCCATTTTTACTTTTTAAAACTTAACTTATTCTGTTTTTCTGTATTCTTTATTTCATCTTTCCTGATTCTTTGTCTCGGTGCAGGTGTAGGTACTTTTTCATAATACTGAAACCATTTGCTTTATGATTTTTTAAAATTAATTGTTAATACGTTGTGTTACTATGTTTTACTGCCAGCACACAAGCCACTGTACTAATTTGCATAATTTAAACGCTTACATTATTTAAATCAGTAGCAAAAAATATAAAACTTGAAACTTAAAAAAAGTATTATTTTTAAAGTTCTGATATAAATTTTTGTTATACTAGGGTTTGCTAGAGTAAGAAAAAAAAGTTGAATTGATTTATTACACATTTTTTGGTTGAAAATACTTGTTTATAGTACAGGAATAATTATCTGCTTTCTGTTCTGAACATGATTAATTGCGTTTCTTTCGCTGTTTTTGTTGTCCATTTTACTATTTTGCTTGGTTATAATATTGAAATTCTATTAATTATAGTAAGTAAAAATTAAATTAAAAGAACATTAGTGTTACATCTGATGTAAAACTTTTCTCAAACTTAAACTAAGAAAAATAAGTAATCATTACAAATTTATCTGTTGCAGCTATTTCTGTATAGTACCGAAACGATTATTAGCTTCTTGGATTTTTCGGTTAGTGCGGATTTTATTTTTGTATATTTTCTTTACTACTAGCACTAAGATAAACATGCTGATTATCTTAACTGAAATTCTAGCATCTAATAAATATGTAACAAAATTTATAAATTTAGAAAGTAACAAACAGCCGATGAAAAAAAATTCCAGTAAAGTTACCGTACTGCATGCTACTGGCATTTATGGTTGAAAAAAACCAAAATTCTGAATAATAAAACCAAAATATATGGTACATAAACCATCTATTTGGTAATTTTTCAGTTCATATGGTAACGGCGCACCGGAAATTCTAGTTATAAAAATTATAGTTCATATTACCACGCATTTAGTAATAAATACAAAACATAAAAGTAAATTTAACCTAATAAATGGCTTTTATGTCATGCCTAATGTATCACAATAAATGCATCGAATTTTACCACATTTAGAGCATATTATAAAACCATATTTTATTGTTAATTTTACCAAAATCATTACCTACGTACTTTGGTAAAAATTACCGAGCGTTTTGGTTTTCCCATAGAGCCAGAATCACGGTAAATGTAACCTTAATCTGGTAGCTTTGACCATACTTTTTCTCTCAGTGCATATAAAGTTTATCAGGTTCTGATATGAAAGTTTTACTTAAAGAAAAGAAGAAAAATTTTTTATCAAGCTCACTGGGATTCGATATGTATTTTTCTGTTAATAAAATTTACTCTTTATGTGTGTATGCATTTTTATGGCCCGAAACTCTTCGATTTACATAAGCCACTTTCCTTCAAAATGTTTCTGCACAGTCGAGCGAATGATTGTGCTCGGGTAAATCGATACGTTGTGGTCGCGTGTTACCCAAGGAAGGAGGCCCCCTTCCACGTGCCCCCCGGGGTAGTTATTTTAATAATTGCTGATGTGCACCATTCATCACATTAATGTACATTGCTGTTGTTGAGCTCTTTTTATTTTGTGCAGAAGTGAACGTGAAATTGAGAACCGCTTCAATGTTCCACAAAAATTGATGATGAAGAAGCTTTCGGGGAAGTACAGATTAATTGCGATGGAAATAAATTAGTTCACACAGAGAATATGCGATTGAATTTACATTTGACAATGATAGAAGATAATAATTCTAAATTTAACTGCATTGTAAAATAATTTGAGTTATCAAAGAGGTTGCTTATTTGCAAAATTCAACACCAACTTAAATTGGAATAAAGCGTTCACTACTTACCCTTGAAATCTGTTGCGTTACTTGAAAACAGTTATTTACTTTTTTAATCATTTGAAGTTCTTAATAAGTAAAATAACATTAATTCTGGCTTGTAAAAAACCAATTTATGATTAATCATGCAGAGTGCTATTCCATTAAGCGTTAAAAAAATTAAAACGTCTAAAGATTTTGAGATTAAGATGCCAAAGTATAAACTTGAAAATTTCCTTTTAATGGATTTTAAAGCAAACGAACCAAGGAAAATATTTCTGAATTTTTAAGAATGAATTTGGTATATCGTATTATACTTGTATTTGTTGTATTTGATTGTATTATAGTATATATTACAGCTTTTTGCAATTTATATTTTTTAAAAATACGATTTTATCAAGATTTTTTAAATTTATAAAAACTTAACTATTAATCACTTAAAAGTTAAAAATTAAGGATATGGAAATTTCATAAACTAGAAATACACATATAGAAATACACACATACCTATAACAATTAAAGAGCCACTTCTGGTATTTTTCAAATTTCCCAAAAAATACTTGGAGAATTATTTTAGAACATTAGAGGTGTTGAGATCATACAATTTCTCATTTGTATGAATAGAATTTAAGATTTGAGAGGTCAGAAATTAATTACATACGAAAAGGAGCGTTTCCCAACACTTCACGCTAGATTATACAGCAAAGCCTGTAATTTGCATCGATTACTTTGATTTCCTTTGCAATAACTGCATAAATTTTCGTAAATCTATCTTAATTATTTATGGATATATAGCCATTTTTATAAAAAAAAAACTATTTTTTTTTTTGCCTTATGTTTTCATACTATATCTGTAAAAATATTTAATAATAAAATTTAAAAAAATTTTTGAGAAAATTTTTATTAATAACGGAGATTTAAAATTTTATAATTTGAAAATTTGAAAAAAAATTGTTAAAAATAACTCAACTTATGATCAATTAAACTAGCGGTACATTTTTTTTTTCATACTTTTGTTGTGAACTGTATTTGGTAACTAATGAAAAAGTTCGACTTAAATATCTTGAAGATTTAAAAATCTTCTAGCAAGTTTATATTAGTATATATTTAAAAAAAATTTCTACAAAAAATGTTCTGATTTTCACTGTGAAGTATTGTTTCTATCAATACACTTTTTGCTTTTCGAATCATTTTAAATTAATAAAGTTTAATTGGAGTAAAATTTAAAAGTTAATTTTAATTTACTTTATATAGAGACTATGAAAACAGATTTTCTATATCTATTAATCGGAGACTATATCCTTCAAAAGAGAAGGAAAAAATATTTCAAATTCCCGAAGTTATAGAACGTATAGCTTTTCTGCTTATAGAAAATATTAAAGCTGGTTTTTCCAAACTTTAACAGCAGGGATTAAAAGAGGAAAAAAATGAAAGAAATTAGTACTGCGAATTTTGGAAATCTTTCTCATCATCTCTACTGGCGGGAAAACCCAAAGGGAAAAATTATTATCCACCCCATGCCTTTTCCGCTTTAGGGTTCCCGTATGAGGGTAAAACTGCAACAGTGAGCAGAAAATCTCCCCTGCAATTCGCAGCATTAGCATTATTCACAGCCTTATTAAGGACAATAGAGCTTACAGGAAGCGCAGCATCGCCAATTGTGACAAATGGATCAAGACCAATGAAAGTGAAGATGGTTTGGGGAATGGTGGACAAGTTCAAGTTGTAGGTTGGATCCATTCTGCAAAATAAAAGCACCTTCGATGAAGCATGGTTGCTTTGTACAAGGACAAGGCACCAGATGTGACACCCGCTGACAAAACGAAAGGGAATGACAGTGTTGCCACCAACAGTTTCGTAAAAAAGGAAAAAAATGTAATTGGATTAAGCAACGGACGAAATCGCATTAGGCTTCTTGGACACTTTCCATACGATGTGTTGAAAAGCGGGTTTTTGACGTGATCGTTTTAGATTATTTTGGACTTTTTTCTTCTTTTTTTGTTCTTCTTCGGAGCTTGATGTCGGGGGAGGAGTTGAATTGAGTTGCATCATTGAGAAGACATGCGTCACTGAGCGATCACGGGGTGAAGCAAATGCAATAACGCGTGACACTCTTTGCTCTTAGAACAGATATAGGTTGTTATTGCAACTAAATCTAACTTTTGTAAGAATTTAACAAATAGCTTGAAAATAATGGCGAAGTCTGGGTAGCAGTAATTAAATAAAATAGAATCGTATATAATTTATTTTATTCTGTAATAACGAGTGGCACTTTCTTTTTTTAAAACAAATGTGTGTCACTCTCCATTTGTTTTTAGAACAGCTACAAGCTACTATTAAACCTAAATCTCAAATTTGTCCGAATTTTAATTGATTGAAACAAATTGCAAAATTTGGATAGCAATAATTAAATCAAATGGAATTGTATACGTGTTATTTTATTCTATGTTTTATTTAATTTTTGTTGAGTTTTCCGAAAATTGTACTTTTTTTTCGCATGTTTACAAACACCGAGAAAACCGTTTCCTCGCTCGTTATTTACACATTCCCGAATTAACTATGCTATGTTTATACAGAGCAGTTTACAGTTAAGTAAAATTTGGGTTAGCTAATAAACATAAGTTAAATATCTGTTAGGAAAACAAATGAAGCAAATAATGATTTGTATGATTCACAAACCAACCAATCACTGATAAGCTCCTCGACGATTGATAACGGGTTGAAAATGGATATACCGGCTTTGAAGTGGTTTTGTTTTCAAAAACGTTTTGAATTTACAAAAATTTCAAATTAATTTATATGATTTTGCGGGAAAAGAAGCCGTTACTAGATCATGTTGACAACAGATTTGCTATTGCAGACTTTACTTTAAAAGGGAAAATAACATTAATTTTTTTTTTTATTAAAAAAGAAAAATTGTGTTCCCCAATAATTGGTTTTTAATGTACACTAATTGACTCTAACTTTAATTGACACTACTAATGTATACACATCCGAGAACAACAGCAGCGCCCCCACCTCTAACCGCAAAACTGTTTTAGCGATCAGACGAAGCAGTCATTTTTCAACTCTTCTAAAATTTGATATTTTTTATTATTAAATTTTTTGTTTTTACAATGTGTGCTCTTAATTCTGGCTCAAAATACCAAAGACCAACTTCTACTCTAATGTATACTTTTATCTAATAATACCATTATAACTCCTTTTGGTTTTATTAATCAATCAAAATGGGATTAAATGCTTTTAAAACAAGATTCATAATGATTAATCTCCCTATAGATCGTCATATTTGGTAAAGCTTTTATCATATCGAACTTAACTTTTAATTTATGAACCCTAATGTGTAAATTGTTATTTTATTTTTATGGAGTATTTTATGAATATATTTTTAGGGTAGTGATTACAAAACACCCTGCTTTTATTATTTCAATTTTAATGAATATGTTAATAACAAAATTTATGCTTCAATGGATTATTTTTCAAACCTAAAAATAATTTTTTAAACCAAATCTAAAACTCCACCTTGAGTTTAGCATATAAACGTAAGAATTAAAGTAGTGTGTAAAACATTTTGATCATTTTCTTTTTCAAGAATGGAAAAAGAAAAAAAAAACTAGCTTATTTTGCAAAACCTAGATGAAGTTCAGAAAAATAAATCAAGTTCTTTTTCTGACATCAGTGCATGCATTTTCAAGAAGTGCTGAGTTTTTCGGAAACAAGGGGAAGGGGGCACTTAATAAAATTTCGTTTTCTGGGTAGATTAAAAGGAAATTGTATTTCTTTTCCGCCTCACTGATCACCAAACCCCTGAAGACTCACAGAGAATAGGGTTTCTAACGCCCCCAATAGATTTTCCCTTATGCTAATATGAATAGGATTAACTTGCTCATGCATACCGAATAACAGGAGACTGACTCGTATGACTTGGAAGCTTTTTATGCAGTTTGTGGGAACCAAGTGTTGACAAGTGTATTGGGCTTAGATTACTTGGAAATTGAAAATTTTTACATTCGAAAAGTGAGATTCAAACGGAGGAGAATTTCATCTGTTTTTTAATGGAAAAAAGGGAATTCAAGGAATTTCTGAGTAAATTTCGTGATATTTAAAAACGGTATTTATATAATATAGCATACATACAGAGAGTCCCGAAATTTATTCGATTAGAATTCGGAGTGGTTTGGTCAGAATCGAGCGAGTCTTTCTTGAGATTTAAAACAAGCAATTTTATTTGAAACAAATATATTTCCAAAATGTCCTAAAAGTGGTTTAGTTGAAATTTGGTTTGTTTTCAGCGTATTTGGAAATCCTTTTTAAGTACACTTTGGGACACTTAAAAATGGCATTTTCTATAAAAGAAAAGAGTTAAACTTGATATTAAATCAACGAAACTCTTCAAAAGTAAGAATTATTTAATCTATTTACTAATTTTTTTCTTAAATTTTTTTTTGTAGAAATATAACCCCGGAACAAAGCGTACATCATTGGATATATTCCTCTTTGTTTAAAAAAATAAAATAAATTAAACTAAATTTAGTTCATTTTCCAAAATTGTTTTCCATGGTGAATATCGGAAGCATTAAAACACATATACATTAAGATCGAAATCATTTGCGTAAATACAAATGGTAAGAGTAATATTTTTCGAGCTTGTAAGCTGTTTAAAAGTTGAGTATCAAAAGTGATATTTTATTCTTCTTTCTATAAGCTTTTAAATGCTAAAAAATGCACACACACACACACACACACACACACACACACACACACACACACACACACACACACACACATATATATATATATATATATATATATATAAATTAGATTTTTAAAATTTTTTATAAGTTTTCATAGCTTAATTTGACTGCACTTATTTTGAATTCAAACATATTATTTGTGAAACATATAAACCTACAACAGCAAATTTGCTTATAAAAAACCCAGGACTTTTCATAAGTATGCATAATTTCACTCAATGCTAAATCTGACATATAACAAAACCTCATTCCCAATAAAAATAAGGAATTAAACCTTAAAAAAATATTTTGCTTAAAAATAACAAAACACTCAAAAGTCTTCATTTCAAAATAGCTCTAAATTTTGTTAAAAGGAAAAAAAAAAAACGACGAAATCAGATGACTTATAAACTTAAAGCATAATAACGCCCGAAAAAATTTTAAAAGGATTTTTCTGAAGATTAAAACTGAATTATGGCAATGAAAACTGACAAAAATTATGATGAAAATCGGAAACACTTAAACATCTATACATGTAGATTAAAATCATTTACGTAAGCACAAATTATAAGAATAATATGTTTCCAGCTCCTGAGCTTTATAAAATTGTAGTAGCAATTGTGATATTTTATTTTTCCTTCTGTAAGCTTTTGCAATCTGAAAACACATATTTTATTCTTATTTTAAATCAAAGTTTCATAAAAATGAACTAAAATAACAATTTTAATCCTTTCTTGTAAGTTTTTGTAACTTAATTTAACTGTACTTATTCATCATATCATTCATGAAACATATTAACCTACAACAGTACATTTGCTAAAATACCCAGTACTTTTCATAAGTATTTTTATAAGTAATTTTTAGTATTTCGCATTAATATAACCAATGCTAAGCTAACGTTGAAATATAACGAAACTTTATATTCAATAAAAATAAGGAATTAAATTTTGAAGAAAATATTTTGCTTCCAAATAACCAAATACTCGAAATTCTTCAACTCAAAGCAGCTCTAACTTTTTTAAAAAGAAAAGAAAAAAAAAAAAAAAAAAAAAACGAAAAATACCCTTAGTCCATAAATATATAAAACTGATGCTTGAGAAATATCAACAACCAATTTAAGCCACCGAGCGAGCAATGTGATAGTTGTATTTACAATTCTAGCTAAAAGCCCAAGAAATTCAGATACTCAGAATTACCTGAATAAAACAACTTGAGACTCAATATGACTCGTTTACGATGAAAACTTTAAAAAAAAATCGTCTTCTTTATATCTCTTAATACATCCCCCTATCTCATTGGGGGGTTGCGATTTCAACAAAGAACGACAAAAGTGTATGTTTCCTTAGGTATCGGCTGGTGAGCTTTAACAAGAAAAATGTTTTTGGGAGTTCTTTTTGCTCAAAGGGCTTCTTCCTTCTTGACTCAGTGGGAGAACGTAACGGAACAGTTGGCTTTCGTCTCTAATGATGCAGGAGAAATAAATACTCCTAAGCATACAACCTACTCTTATAAGAAATCCTATTTTTGTAAGATTGTGCAGAGCTTTCGATGGGTATTCCCTTTTAAAAGAGATCCTCTACCAATGTAAGTTAATAAATTCCCCATACCGTTTTACTCATATGGTTATGTGATGTATGGAAGGAAAAAGAAGTGGCGAAATTTTGCTTGAAGATTTTCTGAGAGTATTGCCAGAAAACTCTCAATCGAATAAATGCATTACTTATAATCTTTAAGTCTTATTATTTTTGAGATAGTTTATTTGAGCACTATAGTTTAAAACTTTATTTTGCGGAATTTTATGTTTTATTTTTAATTATTTTATTTTATTTGTGCCACTTCGTCACTATAATATCGCCATTTTAAGTTTTATATATATATATATATATATATATATATATATATATATATATATATATATATACATATATAGTACAAAATGTAGATAAAACAAGGGAAAAATTACAGAACAATGAAAAAAGGGGAAAAAAGAAAAATAATAATAAAAATTACAAAACAACAAAAAAAAAAAATCTGAAAAAAGGACAAAAAATTTAAAAAAATCCGGAAAATAAAAGATATAATCATTTCATCAGCCCACACGATTATATCTGCAAAAAGAGTGCTTTCTAATATTGTATCAATATAGCCAAAGCAAAATATATCAATACAATAGTGTGAGGAGCACTCAAAAATTTTGCAAAAAAATTACAACAAATAAAATGTAACACGATAAGTAAAAATATCACGTAAAAACATAAAATAAAAAATAGAAAAAACAGAATAAAATATGAAATGAAATCTATAAAGCGAGTAGCGAATTCTAATGAATTTACAAGAATATATATACATGCATATATATGGGCGAATCTCAGGAATCATTAATCGAATTCGATCTATTCTCTAGGTTGTCCAGACCGCAACCCTGTCAACGTAACCTCAGAACTAATTAATTGAATTTAACATAATAAGGGCATCAAAATGTTCGATGGTCACGATTATTTTCTGATATTTTATAAATTTTCAAACAATTCTGGAGGTGTAAAAATAGTGTGCCTATTATTATTATTATTTTTTTAATATTAAAAGTTAGTAACCTCAGGATTAATTAATTGAATTTAACAAAATAAGGGCATCAAAATTTTCGATGTTCACGATTATTTTCTGATATTTTATACATTTTCAAACAATTCTGGAGGTGTAAAAATAGTGTGCCTATTATTATAATTTTTTTGTTATTAAAACTTAGTAACCTCAGGATTAATTAATTGGATTTAACATAATAAGGGCATCAAAATTTTCGATGTTCTCGATTATTTTCTGATATTTTATACATTTTCAAACAATTCTGGGGGTGTAAAAATAGTGTGCCTATTATTTTTTATTATTATTTTTTATTATCAAAAGTTAAAAGTTTTAGAGATCTGCGTATATATACATATATACACTCATGTCCATAAATTAAGGATAATTCAGAATCACTCGGAAATTCACCTGGGAATTAAAATTTCACCTGTAGAATTATCACACACATCCTGAAGAAGAATATGCAAATTACAGGAAACCACTAGATGACGCTGGTAGTACGTCACAAGGACCAGAGTGTAAGAGAGGGGTATATAAGGAATGGTGGCAAAGAAGTAAAACTGTTCACAAGCACTTTAAAATCCTTTCAGTGCAATAACCGCATAGTTATGGCACAAAGGAAGCATTTGGATGATTTTTTACGTGGCAGAATCATCGGACGACTGGAATGTGAACGTACCCAGCTGGAAGTATCCGAGAAACTTGGAATCGCCCAGAGCGTCATCTCCAGGCTTTGGCAACGATTCCAAGATGATGGTAATGTGAGTAGACGTTACAGCACAGGTCGCCTCCGAGTTACAACGCCGAATGAAGACCGGTATTTGGCAGTTACTGCCAAACGAGACAGACGGAGCACAGAACTGTCTCGTCAGCTCTCTTCAGCTACCGGTACGACAGTTTCAAGGCAGACCGTGTACAGACGCTTAGGGCACATAGGTCTATATGCTCGTAGGCCTGTCAGATCACTGTCGGCCTGCAACTCACTGTCGGCCTGCGATTAGCCTGGATTTGAGAGCATGCATTGTGGACACCGCAACAGTGGTCTTGCGTGATGTTTTCCGACGAGTCCAGGTTTAGTTTACAGCCTGATTCTCGCCGGACTTTCATATGGAGAGCGCCAGGTACCCGTTACCACCAAGACAACACCATTGAACGTCACCGTTACGGTGGTGCAGGATGGCTCGTTTGGGGAGGAATTATTCTTGGTTCCAGAACTGACCTGGATGTTCAGAGTGTAACGATGACAGGCCACATCTATAGGGATGTCATTCTGGAACAACATGTACGTTTATTTCGGGGCGCCATGGGTGCTGAATTTCTGTTTATGGACGACAACGCTCATCCTCCCCGTGCAAACATTGTAGACGAATGCCTTCAATCGGAGGATATCACCCGTATGGATTGGCCAGTATGCTCACCGGACTTGAATCCAATAGAGCATGTGTGGGATATGCTTGGCCGACGAATTGCCGTTAGGCCGAACAGGCCGTCAACCCCCTCCCACCTGTCCATCGGACTTTCGGAGGGCATTGCTTGATGAGTGGTGTAATATTCCCCAAGATCAGATTGATAATTTGATACTCAGCATGCCTAGGCGTTGTACGGCATGTATTGCATCGTCCGGGAGACATACTCCGTATTAACCATCATACTAACCATGTTATACTGTTTTTTGTAATTAGGTTCTTTTTTGAAATTTGCTCCAGGGAGTAAAAATCGCAATTTTTATTAATTATGTCAAACATATAGCATCTTTTTTGCTCTTTACCTTTTGTTTAATACATAGACTTTACAAATAAGTCAAATTTGTTTGGATCCTGTCTCTTTCTGTGCCTGAACTTCATTATCCTTAATTTATGGACATGAGTGTAGTTCAATTTAAAGACCATGAGAGGGCACAGGTATTGAATAGTATACAGAAAATTTTGAAGTGTAAAAATCATTAAAATGTTTCTCGTTATCAAATTCTGACTAAGCATTATTGAAGTTTTATGATGATGCGATGAAAAAAATCAATACCAATTTATTTTTTAGATTAAGATATACGTCTTTCACCTTTACCACCTTCATTTCATATGGAAAGTTTTAATTTTTTCTTTGTTAAATATTAATTTAACAAAGAAACTAACAATTACTTTTGATTCTTTGTAAAAATATGATTTTTTTTTATTATGCAAACAAAGTTTTGCGATGCAAACAAAGTATTCTATAGATAAAAGCAGACTGCAGTCTAGTGGTATGAAGTATGCAGATGGTCCTCAAAATATAAAATAAAAAATTCTTGCATACATTAATAATGTCATAGTTCAATGGGCTTCATATTTGAACCTAACCAAAACTAAATTTGACCATACCAAGGTATCTCGCATTATCATAATATATTCGTGAATATATTTGTGCTTTATATATATATATATATATATATATATATATATATATATATATATATATATATATATATATATATATAAATATATATATATATATGAATATATATATATATATATATATATATATATATAAATATATATATATATATGAATATATATATATATATATATATATATGATATATATATATATATATATATATATATATATGATATATATATATATGAATATATATATATATATATATATATATATATAAATATATATATATAAATATATATATATAAATATATATATATAAATATATATATATATATATATATATATATATATATATATATATATATATATATATATATATATATATATATATATATATATATATATATATATATATATATATATATATATATATAAATTTTAAATTAATTAAAATTAAATTATGTAAATTTACTTAAATTTAACGTCACGATCTGCTGATTTTTTAAAAAAAAAGAGATCGTATACAGATAAATTGAAAAAATTATCCGCATATTATTTGAATTCATAGACGCACTTTTCGTTTCGTTAAATAAGGTGTATCTAGGATGCAGCTCGAGGGGTTTTTGAAAAGGGATCTAGGGGTTTCTAAAAATGAAACCTTAGAAACTTCAACTGAAACAGTAACAGCTCACTAACGAAGAAAATAATAATTAAGCTTATTAATAATTAAATTAAGTAAAAATTTAATAAAATAACAATTAAATAAAGTAATAATTAAATAAAATAAGAATGAAACAGAAATGAGACTAAAAAAATATTGAAGTAAAAATATAGCTTTTTTTCGCAATATTTCATGGTTTCGTTTTCACCAATATAAAAATAAATCGGAGATGAAAGCATAAGTAAATAAATGACAAAAAGAACTGAAATAACCAAATCAGTAAGAAAGAAAAAGCACTTAACGTTGCAACTGTGCCGGATGTCAATGGATAAAAAAAAAACTGATATAAACGCGTAACGCGTGCGAGCGAAAATCTCACATTGAGCTGGTGAAAAAAATCAAACGACTGATTTTGTTTAGAGGAAATGTGTTGGAAAATATTCAGAGAAAATATCAGACGGGCTAAAGATGCGAATGTGAGAATATTCGACCACCCCCTTTTGATCGTTTATTCCGTCTGGTGAACGAAAAAAGAAAAAAAAAAAAAAAGAAAAAAAAAAAAAAAAACGGAAAAGGGAATGTCTCTAGCAATTGCTTCTTTTTGAATATTCCGATCAGATTTCAATTTTATATCTGCAAGTCTAAAAGTAGAATGCCATTGGTTTCTTATAGCCACAGTATGAGAGAATGATAGAGCTAAAATGTATGGACAAAAAAAAAAAAAAAAAAAATGCATGAACGTGGCGTGAGATATGAATGAGGGATATTTCTTTTGCTGACTACTTAGAATATTTTTTTTTGTAGGAAACAGTTAAATTCTGAATGGTCTTTCTTCAATGCTTTCAATAAAATACATAAAAACATAAAGATCTTTATAGTATTGATTCTTGGTAAAAGTGTTAATAGTTGATTAGAACAACCACGGAGTATTTCAAGCAATTATTATAATATTTAAATGATATATGAAATAAAGTAAATGCTATATGAAGAAAAAAAGTGCACAAAAAAAAAAAAAAAAATTCAATACTCTAAAAACGGGGTAAAAAAACAGATTTTTTCAAAAATGTTTTATAATTTAAAAATCAAATAAGGAAATGAGGAAGAATATTAAAAAAAGCACGCAGCGTTCTTCTTAGAAAACGAGATTCAAAATAAGTAATATAATTTATCAACTGTTATAAAAGTTGAAGAGAAAATTTAAAGTACTGATGTTCAGATTTATAGATGAAATAGTGTAACGCTTTAGTTTTTTTCCACCTACAGCGCCACCTGTCGTTAATCTTTGTAATTAATTTTGAAATGAAGTTAAAATAAATTTCTTTATTTGGAAAAATGTACACTTCTGCTGCATCTCTTTTTTTTTTATTTAATTAGCTTTTCAAATCGTCATCTCCTTTTTGGGATGACTGAAAAATTCTGTATGGTATAAAAAAAAAGGATGTGCAAAAAAAAAAAAAAAATGGTATATATTGGTCAAAATAAGTTATACATTGGTCAAAATAAGTTATACATTATATATCATAATCTTTCTTTTTTCCAAGTCCGTTTGGAGTTATTTTTCAGTTAAATGAAAAATAAATGTGTGCAGAAAATACTAAATTTTATGGAAATTTCTCAAAAAAATTCATTTATAATAAGTCATTATAATATTTATAATATCATTATAACTTATATATTATACTAGTATTTATAATATCATTATAACTTATGAAAATTAACATTTCTTGATTTATAATTTGAAAACAATACTTCAAAACTCTTACTGAAATGAAAAAATTTTCTTAGAATTTTTTTCTTATTCATTTCCTAAGCCCCCCCCCCACCACAACCACACACACATGAAGAAATGCTTTTCGAAGAGAGCTAATATAAGACAGCATTAGATGTTAATAAAAATTATTAAAAATGACATGACACACCACACTACACATAGTTGAAAAATATAGAAAGTAAACAAATTCAATATGCTCGAAAATTTTATTAATGAATATTATATGCAATATAATAGAAAATTACTAAATAATTATGTTATATATTAGTATAATGTGCCTTAAAATTACCCTTTCAATAAAATCAGTTCAATATTGAACATTAGTGCTTGCGCTTCAAACCATAATAAGGCCCCCATTTGCTTTGAAACCATAATAAAGTGTTAAAGTGGACATATTTCTATTATAGTTAAACCATAGTGTCATATAATTAAGCTGAATAAATATAATATGGTTCAATTTAGTATCATATTAGGATTGAAACGAATTTAAGCGATATAAATATTAAAATATTTCAAAATTTCTAATGGAATATTAAATAAACAAATTCTGCATTATCGAACATAAGCTAGCAAAACAATTTTATACAAATCAAATTCAATTGACGTACAATATTAAATAAGAGAAATTAAATAAATTCCAAAAAAAAATGATTATATTTGATTTTATATTTTGACTTTTTGCAACTTCAATTTAAACAATTGTGATCGTATTAAAATTTTATTCTAAATTATATTGAACTATTCTAAATTATATTGAAGTGTCTTATAGCAATAGATTTATATAGAGAGCAATTTAATATTTATTTATTCATACGTCATGCAGATTAGAAAATATGCTATTTGAAAATTCGTAACAGTGCATTTTTATTTTTAGAAAAATAATTTAAATTACTAGTTCAATAAATAAAAAAGTATATATAATTCAACTTCATTTATAAATGCTAACTGAACTTTCATCAAGTGACTATAAAAACATTGTTTAGACTGATATCACTTTCTTTTAAAAAATGTATGTACTAATATTAGTTACTGGAAATATTAATTGATCAAAAGTAAGTTTGGTTCTATGTATTATGCTATACATTCGAGCTCCTATTCTAATGATAGTGCTAAAATTTTAGTCAGGATTTGAGATCACTGATAAAACTCCATCGCGAAATAAAAGGGAATGTCAGGAAAAAAATCAATAGAAAGAGAAATTCACACAAGTGGCGTAAGTAAAAAGACATTTCAGCTAAATTTGTAAAGAAGTTGGCTAATATTTTTTGAAATCTAGATTTTGGGTTAATCTTAAAAGTAATTAGGTTATTAAAACTTCTCGTGCTTAAAATTTGATATAAAATTTTGAATTTTCAAAAGTTACCAATCTCAATATAATGGACACTGGAAAGTCGAAATTAAAGTTGTTGATGAAGAAACAAGCACCAAGAGTGGATAATTGGAACTCCCTACTGAGAAAAAAAAAAAACGGAAGTAAAAAAAAATTCTAAAGAATACCTTGTTTAAAAGACCTTGTTTAAAGACAATGTTTAAAATTTAAAACAAAATTATCTTCACGAAACAACAAATTGTTTGCATTACACATACTCTAAATACAACGTCTATAAACGTAATATTCTGAAAATATTTCATGTTTACGGAGCATTATTTTTTTTTTAAAATCCACAACTCGGAAAAGTTTATGATCCCATGATCTTTGGAATATCTGCTAGCAAAAACTCAATAAGAAAGAAATGCAAATGGAAAAATATCCTCATTTGTTCTTGGATTCAAGTATAGTGTATATGCACAAGCTCACCGTACAGAAAATTAGTCACCCTAGTGCGCAAGCACCGATGAATCGTTAGGTTTCGTTAGGCGACGCAGTGGTCAAGTGACTTGCTTAACTGCGTGTGCACTGCTCAGCGTGATCAAAGGCATGTAACCATCATTGAGATATTTTTTGTTTTAAGTGGAAATTGTGTGTTAATATGGGTAAGTGTAAGGATTTGTGATGGAGTGGAAAAAATGGGCAATTCTGTTTGGCCGTGACCTTGGTCATACGGTAAATTAAGTTGATGGATTTGTTCGATGTGGACTGTTTAACATGTCTACAAGCAGAGGTGTAATACACGTGGTCACGAAAGATGATGTCAGAATTGTGGTCGGAAAAGATCCTACATGAAAGGGACCGGAGACGTGTTTCGAAATCGCTTCCAAACCCGTCAGGAATTGCTTCAGTTAATGAATGAAGGTCCATCCAAACCAGTTAGTGAGAGAACATTGCAATGGGAGCTGCAATCAATGAACATTTAAAGTCGAATACATCGAAAGAGGCCATTGCTCACACAGACACATAAAGCTGCGCGACTTCAGTGGGCTAGAAGTCACCGAACGTGGACAGTTGCTGACTGGTGGAATGTAATATGGTCTGTCGAATCACGTTTTTGCTTCTATTCAAATGACTCACGTCATCGAGTGCACCGAGGACCAGATGTAGCATTTCATCCTGACTGTGTGCAAGGTCAGGTTCAAGCCGGAGGTGGGTCTGTGATGTTTTGGCGGTGTTTTTCTTATTATGCATTGTGCCCTCTCACTGAGGTGGTCACTAACATGAACCACTATTATTATTTGAACATTCTGGATGATCAGGTGTTGCCTTTCAGTCAACATCGTCATGAAGAGTATGATGTCGATACCCCTATTTTTCAAGATGACAACAGCAAAGTTCATCGAGATGGAAGAATATGTGACTGGTTCTCTGACACTCAATTACATCTCGACAGGTCTGCAAAATCAACAGACTTGAACCCCATTGAAAGTTTGTGGGACATGTCGGAACAATAGGTAGAACGCCGAAATGAGCATCCTCGCAATTTGGTAGATTTGCACGATCAAATCCTCAGCGAGTGGCTTAAACTGGATTCGACGTACCTGAAAAACCTTGTGGACTCACTTCTTAACTGAATCCAGGCGGTTATCAAGAGGCGGTGTCACACGTTACTAAATGATGTTTTTCATGATATCTCTAAAGTTAAAAAATAGTAAAAAAATAGTATGTTACACTGTTCAGTGTCTGATTGAAATAATAACTAGTATTTGAAATGTACCCAACCCTTTCAAGGGGAAACGAATTAATCTACGTATGCTTAATAGTTATAAATTTATCCGAGGGCTAATTTGGATAGTACAGCTTCCTGCGTTTACTAGAATTTCAAATATTCAAAGATTTATGCTCACAGTCTAGAATGTTGTTTAATGTGACCCCAACATGCTGACAAATGATAGAGATTTAGATTTCAAATTTGGACACTTCATTTAATTTGCTCATTTACTCAAATTAAAATAATGGTATTAAAGCAATTTTAGCTTCTATAATTTAAGAAGTTGTTCAAATCATTCATTCGATTAAGATATAATTATTAAGTTGATAACACTTTATAAGATTAAATTTACTGAATTTATACTTAAGTTGGGTAGTAAATAAGCGATTTCAATTTTAATTTAAACACCTAATTGAAGTGATTCGATAGGGTTGTTTCAAACAGAAATTTGGATTAGTTCATTAAAACTGGCACTTTAGATTACCTGTTTATCGTAAGTAGTTTGATTCAAATTAGTTGAATAGAAATTACTTATAGAATTACAATTGTAATAAAACATCTGAAGAATTAAATGATGGATAGAAAACAGAAAATCAAAATTTATACTGATATTTTCTTATTGTTGAGTTTGAGTCAAAATAAATGTGACAAATTCAGTAATGCATGCTTTAATTTTGTTTATATGTAAGAAAATATTTTTAAAAAAAACAAATCTTTAAAACTGCGTTTTAGAGTAATCTCCAATAAATAGATACGTATTTTTATTTTTTTTAGTGATTTAAAGAACCGTAAAATTGTGAAGAATAGCTTAAACAATAAAATCGGATTAAAATTGAGAAAATTATAAATCACGAGGCGCATAAGATTAATGTTTTGAGAAACCTATTTTAAGGTTTTGTATATAAATATGGGTAGTTTTGTTATTTGTAGATACATACTGTTCTAAAAGTGAAATTTTGAAATAATAAAGTTGTGTACTAGAGTAACATCCAATGAATGAGATAATTATAAGACTAAGTGGCTTGTGTGAAAAAGAATAATTTTTACATTATTTAAACACTCTCAGAAATAAAAATCTCACTTTTGACGATTCAGCAATCCTTGAGCTGTATTTTGTTAGTTTTGGGAATCATTGCGTCTCGAAATCACGTGATTATGACGAAACGCGAACTCTCAAATGCATGACAAAAACGTGCCCCTCATCGCATTGTGGGAGATTGATAGCTTGAATGACGAAACTATAATGAAGACTACATGATCGAAAATTAAGTAACGAAATAAGCCGTCAAAAATGAAGAAAGTATCATAATATTTGAGTGTCCATTTTTTACAATGAAGAATTGTAAAATTGAGAAGAATAATTTAGGTAATAAAATCGAATTAAAATTGACGAAGCTATCTATCACTAGAGCATAAAAAGGTTGTTTTGAGAAAACTTTTGATTAATAGGTATGGATAAAGTTGTTTTTTAGATAAAATATAGTTAAAAATACTACTTTAAACTGTTAAGGCTATATTAACCTCAATCCAATAAGGCAAATATACAAGTAAGTGGCTATTGGGAGACACTATTACTTTTGTTTTGATTTCAAACATCATAACGCAATCCTCATTAAAATAAGGCTAATATAATATAGCTATTGGGAGACACTATTACTTTTATTTTGATTTCAAACATCATAACGCAATCCTCATTAAAATAAGGCTAATATATTATAGCTATTGGGAGACACTATTACTTTTGTTTTGATTTCAAACATCATAACGCAATCCTCATTAAAATAAGGCTAATATAATATAGCTATTGGGAGACACTATTACTTTTATTTTGATTTCAAACATCATAACGCAATCCTCATTAAAATAAGGCTAATATATTATAGCTATTGGGAGACACTATTACTTTTGTTTTGATTTCAAACATCATAACGCAATCCTCATTAAAATAAGGCTAATATATTATAGCTATTGGGAGACACTATTACTTTTGTTTTGATTTCAAACATCATAACGCAATCCTGATTAAAATAAGGCTAATATATTATAGCTATTGGGAGACACTATTACTTTTGTTTTGATTTCAAACATCATAACGCAATCCTCATTAAAATAAGGCTAATATATTATAGCTATTGGGCGACACTATTACTTTTGTTTTGATTTCAAACATCATAACGCAATCCTCATTAAAATAAGGCTAATATATTATAGCTATTGGGAGACACTATTACTTTTGTTTTGATTTCAAACATCATAACGCAATCCTGATTAAAATAAGGCTAATATATTATAGCTATTGGGAGACACTATTACTTTTGTTTTGATTTCAAACATCATAACGCAATCCTCATTAAAATAAGGCTAATATATTATAGCTATTGGGAGACACTATTACTTTTGTTTTGATTTCAAACATCATAACGCAATCCTCATTAAAATAAGGCTAATATATTATAGCTATTGGGAGACACTATTACTATTGTTTTGATTTCAAACATCATAACGCAATCCTCATTAAAATAAGGCTAATATATTATAGCTATTGGGAGACACTATTACTTTTGTTTTGATTTCAAACATCATAACGCAATCCTCATTAAAATAAGGCTAATATATTATAGCTATTGGGAGACACTATTACTTTTGTTTTGATTTCAAACATCATAACGCAATCCTGATTAAAATAAGGCTAATATATTATAGCTATTGGGAGACACTATTACTTTTGTTTTGATTTCAAACATCATAACGCAATCCTCATTAAAATAAGGCTAATATATTATAGCTATTGGGAGACACTATTACTTTTGTTTTGATTTCAAACATCATAACGCAATCCTGATTAAAATAAGGCTAATATATTATAGCTATTGGGAGACACTATTACTTTTGTTTTGATTTCAAACATCATAACGCAATCCTCATTAAAATAAGGCTAATATATTATAGCTATTGGGAGACACTATTACTTTTGTTTTGATTTCAAACATCATAACGCAATCCTCATTAAAATAAGGCTAATATATTATAGCTATTGGGAGACACTATTACTTTTGTTTTGATTTCAAACATCATAACGCAATCCTCATTAAAATAAGGCTAATATATTATAGCTATTGGGAGACACTATTACTTTTGTTTTGATTTCAAACATCATAACGCAATCCTGATTAAAATAAGGCTAATATATTATAGCTATTGGGAGACACTATTACTTTTGTTTTGATTTCAAACATCATAACGCAATCCTCATTAAAATAAGGCTAATATATTATAGCTATTGGGAGACACTATTACTTTTGTTTTGATTTCAAACATCATAACGCAATCCTGATTAAAATAAGGCTAATATATTATAGCTATTGGGAGACACTATTACTTTTGTTTTGATTTCAAACATCATAACGCAATCCTGATTAAAATAAGGCTAATATATTATAGCTATTGGGAGACACTATTACTTTTGTTTTGATTTCAAACATCATAACGCAATCCTGATTAAAATAAGGCTAATATATTATAGCTATTGGGAGACACTATTACTTTTGTTTTGATTTCAAACATCATAACGCAATCCTCATTAAAATAAGACTAATATATTATAGCTATTGGGAGACACTATTACTTTTGTTTTGATTTCAAACATCATAACGCAATCCTCATTAAAATAAGGCTAATATATTATAGCTATTGGGAGACACCATTATTTTTGTTATGATTTAACACATCATATATTTTCCAAAAAAAAAAAAAAAAAACAAATAATGAGGTCATTAAATGAAAATGAAATTGACGAAGTTAGAATCTTTAGTGCTGTTTGGGCTTATTTAATTCCTAATTTCGTAAATACAAAACATTACGCATTTCGTTTCGATGAAAAACTTATCCTTACCTCCCAGCTAAACTTAAAAACAAGTACTCCTTCCCATAACAAACAAGTAAACAAATCCATATTAAAAACAAGTAAATTAATTATATAAATACTGGTTGAATTTTTGAAAATATTTAGAGATATTTTTTAAACAATATAGATATTTTTCAAAATTTAAAAATTAATGCTTTAACGTTTCAAGGTAATTTATAAGTTTTATTTTAAACTTATTTTAATCTCAATTTTTTTTGGAAAAAAAAAAAGCTACATTCTCTTATTTTAACAAATTTTCAAGTAACTGTTATTTTCATATCAGTAATGCATTTGTTAAAACTATTAATTCAAGAAAATAATATCAAGCTAACATCTTTTATTAATATATTATATATCTCCAAGAATACCTTTTTTCTCTAATCTTCGTATCCCTTTAAAAATATCCAAAAACAGATATTTTCTAAATCACAGAGAAAAAAAGAACTAATTCAAATCCCTCAGTTTCTTAGAAAATAATGATTCTTCCTTTTCTTCTTACATTCCTTAATGTATTCCAAAATCAGTAAAAATTAAATAAAAAGTAATAAAAAGATAAAATTCTTTTAAAAAAAAAAATACCGTTGTGAAATGGAAATTGTCGTAACACTTCAAACAAAAAAAGGGGGAAGTTTATAAAATCTGGAATAAAAATCTTAAAAATCAGGATATATTTACTGAAAAGTCATCAAATTCTTGTCTGCCCCACACCCTATCTCATAAAAAAAAATGACGGGGGAGAGACAGTTTATGGGGGGGGGAGTAAGGGGGTTGTGAATATCCGAATACCGTTTTACCTTTATATTGATGAGGAATATTTAGTGTACTCAAATCTATGTAGTCCCGTAGGATGCAAAGACGCTGTCACGTGACCTCAAGGGAGAAGGATTAGGGCGGACAGGGGGCAGCATGATCAAAAACCCATAATCTTAATTTGAATACCAAATCAGCAAACGGAATTTTAAAATAACTCGCGGGATATTGAGGTAAAAGCGAAAAAGGCAACCTCACAATATATGCGTAATAAGATTTTTTTAAGAATGGAACAAACTTTTTTTTTTTTAATTTCCCCATCGGTATTTGATTGAAAGCGAGTTTTAAAAATATTTCTGATCTTTCTCATTTATTATATTTTCCATTTGTGCTTTTTTTATTTTTTATTATTCACCGCTGAAGATTATTTAAACTTGAGTAAATATTTTAAGTAGATTTTATTTTTCGAAATACTAAGTTATATTGGTTTGGAATAACTAAACAACAGTATTTTTTTTTTTCCCTGGTAAAAGAAAGAAGCTAATAAATGAAACATCTAATCACACTCTATTTTGAGTTAAAAAAGAATTTTTCTGTTTTAAAAGAGTAAGAGATATATTCCAAGAGGGATTAATATATATGCATATATATAATTTTTTTTTTTGAAAACGGCATGGATTTTAAGCTGTTTGCTTTATATGAATTAAGACAGCATATTAAATTTTACACACACGCAATTTTTTTTAAATTAGATACACTGTTCAATACAGTGAATTTGAATAAAATTAAATCTCTTTCTTTAATTTTTAAAATTTTAATAAAAAAAACTTATTGCAACCAGTTTTGCACACAAGAACATTTTTCAAATCTTGAAGGTGTAAGTTTTAGAAAAGTTTTATGGATAGCTAGTTAGTTTCATATTAATTTTAGAATACTTTTATTTCTGCTTTTTTATATAACATTCATTAGGCTATCAGTTTGCAAGAGATAATAAAATGGTAGGAAGGAAAATTTAAAGTATGAAGTATACTCATTTTTTTGTTGTACTTAGTTAAAGCACCAATGGTAATAAAATCTATTCCGACATTAAAACCTTAGAGAATAAGTTATAAAAAATCACTAATTTAGAATATTTTAACAAATAAAAAGGCCAATGAATAAGATGAGCTTATGAAAAATAATGATCAAAACAACCTTGTGTTGTATTTCTTAAACTATTACTCCGACATAAAAAAAAAAAAATTATATTTTTAGTAGTAAGTTACGTTAAATTTCTTTTAGAGGAAAGGTTACATAATATTATATCTTCTTCTAAAATATTTCGATAAATTATTTTAAACTTGTTTTACAATGAAAAAAATCTACATGAAAAACTAGGAATTTATAGAAATAACTTTAAAATTTAAAAATTGCTACACAGCGCCATTTTTTGAGAGATTAACTAGCTTTAATTGTTTATTTAATAAATACAAGTGTTAAAAATTAAGTTACTTGAACAGTTTTAATTTACAATCCCTATATATAATTTTATAACTTTGATTTTTATAAATTTTTGACCTCTTCATTTAAATTTAACCTTTAAACTAATAATATTTTGAGAAAAGTATTTAAAAAAGGTAAAAAAAAAAAAAAAAAAAAAAAAAAAAAAAAACAGATTTAAAATTTTGATGCTATTTAACAAAAAAGTGACTTTAAATTATTGCAATTTTTAAAAATATATTTTATTAAAAATGTGGAATTAAAAGAGGATAAGGTGATTCGAAGGAATTTTTGTGTTCCGGAAAAAAATGCTATGTTTTGTTTGGAACTTAATTAGTCAACTCTAGTGTGTCTACCACTACAAAAATACAATTCGAATTCACTTGTATATAAGACATGTTAACTCGATGCTATGTTGGGGTACTTTTTCATAGTTGAAGGTTGACATTGTCTATAACAACTATCCCCACATTGGTGACCTTGGGACGCTACTTCGATGGATGGTCCACATTGAATAATCGACTTGCTACTTGTGACTACGACATTATCCACCTCATCACGCTGTTGTTTCTCAGTCTCGATCACGTACAACGTATACACTTGACTGCTAAAGGCAACACAGGAGCGGCCACGACTGAGAAATTAATACAGCTCTCCCGACTTCTCATAAAACAGCAATGAATCAGCTAGTGGTATCCGTTCATCGAATTCTATCACAGATATAATTCTGGTGGTGGAATACTGTAGTGTGTCTACCACTAAAAAAATACAATTCCAATTCACTTGTATATAAGTCGATTCTACGTTGGGGTATCTTATCATAGATAAAGGTTGATACTGTCTATAGCTACCATCCCCATATCCACGTGTTTGATTTTTAAATTAAATCTTGACAACGGTTTCTTTAATAATCATTTAAAAAATGTGTGAAAAACATTGTTTCAGAAATTCTTTGAAAGTAATATAGAATACTTTTTTTAGCAGTTATTTGAAAAATGATCAATAAAACGTATAATTCCTTTAGTATAAAATGTTTCATAGCAAGTAATTTTTTTTATTCTTGGACAAAGCACTTCTAAAACATGATTTTAATCTTTTAAAAAATTTCTATTCTTGCATACTTCCCCTCCCCTTAAAATAACATATCCGGAGTTCACTACATCATTAACACAAATTAATGCTGTTTTGAAAATTCGAATTTAATTTGACATAAAGACACTTGTATATGTTAAGCTTAACTCTGTAGCAACACAACTCTGGGATATTCTAGCGTAAAAGAATATTTTTCAATGTCTGATTCTGTCTTTATTATGCAATCTGTTATTTTGGAAGTAAAAGTGTAATAGTCAGGGAAGTCATCAAATGTGACTTCTTTTCTTTTGTGTTTGTTAAGGAGGCACTGTTACTAATAAGAACATAAAGATGTGTTCATGGAGCCCTGTTTTCGCTTTTTAGGGAATTTATTTTATATTTTATAACCGTCGTTGAACAGCCGACCCAACTTAATGGGTTTACGGCTACTAATGTTCAACTCCGTAGCCTTGTAATTTTGAACCCAATCCAGAAGACAAGGGAACTCCTGGATCGAGTATTGGGAGAAATTTGCCTTCGTGGAGGACTTTTTTGATGGAGCTAACCCGCATTTGCGTTACATGGAGAGGGAGACCACGAGAACCTCCCACGGTTAGCCTGACGGCAAGGGGACTCTAACCCATGATCCGTCTACCACTGAGGATATTTCACGTCAGCACTGTGGTCAGTGCAAGCCGGATGCGGAATTCGTATCGACTGGGATTCGAACCCGGTTCGCCTAATTGGAAGGCGAACGCTCTATCCCCTGAGCCATCACGGCTCTTTAGGGAATTTAGTTTGTTATGTTTTCATTTGAATGGACGACAGAGAGGAATGACACAGATTTCATTTTCAGGATTCTTTTGAATATGAATATATTCGCAAGGAACTTGCCAGTAAGGTCTCCGGGTTTGAATACAATAGGAAATGTTCTGGTTAACCTTAGCAGATAAGTTGATACTATGTGCTTTCTTCAACAGTCATTAAATGAGTTTTGACAAGAGCTAATCAGTGTCTGGTGCTCCTAATTTCGGTGTTCAGCAATTAAAATGGCTGAATAGAATGTCGAAGTCGGGTTTACCAAAATCCATTTTCTTATAAAGTTTCAGAGAAATTTTTTTTTACCCAAAATTGTAATATACTGTATTATCTAAAAGGTATTGTTCTGTGAAGTGTGCTATTGTTTAACATATTTTTATAAACCATGTTCGTGTTTGAATTCCTTTTAACTTCTATATAGCATTCCAAAGAAAAAAAATGTTTATTGCACATTTTAGTGAACATTTCTTGTCTGTACCATAATCATTCATTTTCAGATTCGACACAGAAAACAGATTATACTTAACTTTAGGACTAGTGTATATATTTATAACAAATAATATATTATGCAAACTAAATATGTATTCGTACACAACTATTTTGTTTACACATATTCAAATGCAATGATTTTTTTAAGAAAATGTTTTAGTTTCATACTAAAATCTATAAAAAATATTCTACCAGATTTTTGAAATCACATTTATAAAAAAATATATATTTGGAAATATTAAGGAAATATTTTCCTCTTACAAAACAGTTTTAAATCTTTCAAAACAAATTCAAATTTTCACGTAAACCGATTTGTAAGAATTCAATAATTGCAACATTTGAAATAAAATAACAGAATTTATTAAAATCAAAGACTATCCGAAAAATAATTTATCGGAAAACAATAACAAAAACAGTTTTTTTTTTAAATATATGCTTCTAAAATTGAATTTAATTCCTTGTTTAATTTTTTACAAATAATATAAATAAAATAAAGTTGTTCGTAATAAAATAAAGTTGCTACTATTCTACAAATTTTAAAAAGCAGTCATTGTTTACTTAAAATAACAATTTGCTTTACAAACAACCTCAAATATTTCAAGTGTAGAAATTAATTAAACATACTTTTTTTTCTCTTTTTCAATAAACATCTATAGAAAAAGACGTCGTAGCACAAACGCAATTTTGTGCTTAAGTATTATTGACATTCACGGAAGAAAAAAAAGAAAATGAATAATAAAGATTTTTTTGAATAACTCAAATAATTTGCTTACTTTTTTGAATAGAACTGTTCGTAAAAGAGTTTCTTTAAACTCAATTCTGTTTCACTTACACTTTAATTTGGTCTTTCACAATGAAGTTCCATTAGGAAACTAATTCACCTGTAAAGGAAGAAAAATTAAAAATAAGTTTCTTTATTGCAGTAATTAAGTAATTTAATGGATTCATTGCTAAATGTTGAACGATGTTGAGGAAAAAAAATCTTTGGTCTTTATTCAACACACAAATTAATTTTCTTTTTCTTTATGAATAGAAAGACAAAGACTTCGATTATCTTTTATACCATGGATGATTAACTAGTTCGCTCGTGTGTATGATTTTCAATTTCTTACCTCATATAAAACGAAAAAAAAAACTGAAACCCAAGAATTTTAATGAATGTTTTATGCGATTTAATAAAGCAATAAGCAAGTTCTTAAAATATTCCATCAAACTTAATGGGGGATGATTTTCAATAAACTGAAATGATTTTAAGGTTTCGCTTATTTTCGTAATTTGCACTTTAGGAAATTTGCATTTTTATATTTTGATAGAACAGATACTTATTTTTTTAGTTGTATGCAATTATTATTAAAATATTGAGGAATGCTTTTTCTGCGAGTGGTAAAAATAGTGTTTTTAAATATCATACATTTATTATATTATTTGTTAAAATAACTCAATAGAATTATGAGATTTCATAGATACATATGTATGTTTAATTTATATTATTATATTTATGTATAATGTTCCACGAAATTAATGGTGCAATTTTCAATAAACTAAAATAATTGCAAGATTTTTCTTATTTCTTAATTTACGCTTTAGAAAAATTACAATTTTGTATTTTTATTATATATATAGTTTTTATCTCTTGATTACCCGCTATTATTATTAAAATATGCAAGTCTTGAACTTTATAATTTTCATCGTAGAGTTATTTTCTTCATGGATTTTTACTATAATTTGCGTTTAAAACATTCAAATTTTTAAAATTTTATAATGGATACGTGTTTTGAAAATTTGGTCTTACAAATTTTCTTGTTTGAAATTGTTTTTATGAATAAGAAAGTTATAATGAAAACAAATCATGTCTCAAGAAATACCTCATTGCCTCAAGAAATTTTAATTGTTCCTCATTTTATGCTTTTATAGATGGTAAGTTCCTTTTTTTTTTAAAAATGTTTTCAATTAAAAATAAAAAAAAAGAGTTTGTTATAGTTAGTTTTTAAAACCTGGAAGCAATTTAGTTCAAAATACTCGAAGCATTATTAATATTTTGTAATGTATACAATTTAAATGCGTTTCTTTGCGAATTTTCTTTTTTTAAATTTCAACATTTTATATACTTTGGCAAGTTATATAATATAGTCATAGCAAAACAAATATTTAATTTACTAAATATTTGTTATTCGGGTTTTAAAGAGTTTCTTTGAATGGATATATTTTAAATAAGCAATGCAAATATTAAACATACGTTTTTATATCTCATATAGAGTTTTTAAATAAAATATTATGAAGAATGAACTATTATATCTATCTACAATTTATTTATTAAAATTCACTGAGAAAACAAACAGATTGACTGTTTTAAAAAATTTTTCTATTTTCGCAAACAATACTCTTATTATAAATGCTTAAAAATTCTTGTCTAAAAGAAAATTTAAAAAAAATCTAATTTGTTGTTGAAATTAAAAAAATATATTAAAAAAAGTTATTAAAGTTTTAAAAAATATTGAAGAAGAAGGCATGATTAAAACCATCAAACCCTGTGTGATTTCAGAAGGAAGTTTGATGAGTTGAAAGGTGATTATAATAATTTAAAGTTGAGTCCGAAAATCATACTTGTTTTGATGTCTCTCTTAGCTTAGCTTCTTTAAGAGTATTTCTAGATTTTGATAATATCTATGCTTATTTTCCACTTAAAATATTAATAAATGGCTGCTAATATTCTTGGTTTTCAGATTTTTTTGGCACAGATACTAGAAGTATATATTACGAATGATGATTTCTGAACACTTGGTTAGGGTAAGTATAAAAATATCGTAAAATTTTATATATTATGTTTTAGTATTTTTCAACTAAAAGCTAAGTATTCAACTCCATGCACAAACTAAAATAATTTTATTCAATGTATTTTCGTTAACTTTGAAATTAATTTATTGTTTTGTATTTTAAAATTTAATATGCATGAATTACACAAATTCAAGCGTGTTAGATTAAAATTAAAAAAAGTGTAAAATCTGTATTTTTCAATATACATTATCTAATTAACCAAATCTGTCTTTTCACTTTTAGAACATATATTCTAAGGAAAATGTGCATAAAAGAAGAAAAAAAGGGTTCAATAATATTTTCAGATCAAAGGTTTGCAAAACAAATAGCCACATTCTTAGTTAACCAATTCCTTTTTTCTTTCCTACTGCGTTATAGTAAAGACTTCAAAAAGAATGTGACAAATAAAATCTTTGAAACAAGGTAAGAGAAGATTCTTTCCATTTCGTCTCAAACTATCCATTTTATCAGCTTTCGTATACACTGCAACTTCATCGCCAAACAACTCGACCGCAAGGAAACAAGTTGGCGATGAACATGCAAAACCATTTCACGAAAGCCTTACCACATATTATTTTCTTCCTCAGCTTACCGGACCTATCCACCAGATACTCGCCTTCTGCAAATTGGGTACTAAACCCAACACCTTGCTCAGAGCAGAGAAAACGAGTTCCCTTTTTTTTTTCAAAGGAGGCAAGGAATAATAACACCTGAAAAAAAATGTATAGAAGAAGCCCAAAAGAAACATGATCGAGTATTCTTGTTTCCTGTAACGCCATATCCATGAATAATACTTCCTGAAAAAGTCAGTGCATACGATCTGGCAAGAAAATAAAGGCAAGCCTCCTGCCATAAATCCTCTTGAGCGGATTCTTCTCTTTCTTTCTATCTATCTCGACATTCTTTCTCTCATTCTCTTCTTCTGTCTTGCCAGTGTCGTTGTCTCTGAACGCTTTTGCTTTTCCACCAAGAAAATTCATGTGTCGCCGCCAGATGCAAAACAAGAATTCATTTCGGAACGGCAGGAAAAAGTGGTATTGTAATAGGAATAAGAAAAAAAATGGCGAAAGAAACTAAACGCTGTGGATGTCTTGGATGAGTGTGCTTTCTCTTTATTTTCCTTATAGACTCTCTTTTCTTGTTGGTTTCGCCGGCTGAGATTAAGAAAAAATATTTTGTGCGGTGCATTGTTTTTCAGCTGTTCGTAAAGTTGCATTCTTGTTTTATTAAAAAAAATTAATTGTGATGAGATGTGTCTTTAAATAAATAATAATGAACATACATTTCAAAAAAGCATTAAAACAAATATCACGAATCTTTAGTAAAATTGCTGCAATTTCAAATCGGTGTCTGAGACCAATTCAATTCTAGACAATTTACTTTCAAGACCTATTCAAGTCTAGGCTTTTTAGGTACGAGACCAATTCAAGTCAAGACTTATGCATGAGGCTTATTATGAGATTTATTTTGCTATATAAACAATATATGTAATACGGAAACAATATTAAACATCTATTTTCAATTGATATACAGTAAAAATAGTTAAATAGGCATTTCAATACTTTTTTTCGGCATAGTTAATTTCTTGGAATTTCCAAAGATATTTAAACTTACTTCAAGACAATAAATTTAGTAATGCTATTTTTATTATTTTATATCAAATTAACAACTCATTACAATTGTGTGATGTGCATAAAATGCTCATGCATTTCTTAAGTAAAATACACGTTGCTTTTGAAAATGCTCTTAAGAATTGCATACACTATAAAAATTTTTGTAGTCGAGATTTTTCATATAACTAAATAACACATATATAGCACAATTTTAAAAATATTTAAAACTTTTTAGTTTAATAGTGAGATCTTCTGTCTGATGCCACTAAATTGGTATAAAAATAAAACATGAAAATTACAATAGAAAACATTAAAGAAGGAAGTTTTCGGAGTCTTGGATTAATACCCAGATTAAATCATTCATAAAAATGTATTAGAAATGTTTTAATTTGCATAATTATTTTTATTAAATTGACTAGTTGAATACAGCTTTTCATAAGGCGTAAAAATTTTTTTATATAATCAGTAAGACGATGTTATTGAACATTATGCGTAAATGTAAACGAAAAATATGTATCTACGAAAGAAATTTTTTTATATAATTGTTTCAATCATTTTTTGTTATTTTTTCTTTCCTTGTGATTTAACATTATTAAACTATTCCAAAAGCATTTTAAAAATTTGATTTCTCAAAAGTACTAACAAGATTATCTATAAGATCGTCCTGTTCTGAAAATGAGGATATGTGTCGTAGCCAACACATGAAAGTAAAATTTTAATACATACTAGGAGGCAATTTCTTTCAATTATCGTTGAATTTACATTTAAGGCATGTAATTACGGGCTTCAAAAACGTAATTAAAAACATAACTAAACAAGAGAACATGTAGCTATTACAATACCAATTTGAAAAATTCGCCAACACATGCTATCTACGTTTTTTTTAAATTTATGCACAACTGTATTAATAACTTAAAATTCAATAATTATTGAAACGAGTGGCCTAAACACATTTTTGAGCAAACATTGGTAAAATGAACATCACTGATTATATAAGAAATATTTGAAAAGAAAAAAAAAGACAGAATTTTTTGCACTTGTTAATCCTACGAGAAATTTTCAGTTTTCTCAGGTTCCGCTCGAACTGTTAAAATTAAAAATTATAAACAATTTTCAGGATTGGCAACTATAATTGTCTTTTGCCATTGCTCTCCAAATTTACCTTACCCTATAAAATAAATCCGGATCAAATTACGGACTAAACCCCCGGCACTTTGGGTGGATCATCCGGGAAATCCATTTTACCCTAAAATGTTATACTGTAATCTTTACAGTAATATTTAATTAGACTGATTCAGTGATATTACGGTAATTATGACTGTAAAAATTACGGTATATCTGACTTTTTTTCCCTTGCATGTTCCGATAAAAATGATTTTATTGTAAAAAGTACTGGCACCCTGAATGCCGGTACTTTTACTGTAACTTTTATAATATAGCAAAACGATTCTGAAGTCGCAAAATTTTTCCCTTTTATTATTACAACTACTTTATGCATTGATCTCCTGAGGTCAACAGTTGTAAGTCTCTCAAAATAACAGTTTTGCTAAATTTAAAATGATGTGTGTTCTCCCAATGGAATTTTTAGAAGCAATAATTCCTTTATGAAAATAAAAACGTTAGTTCTAAATCAATACACAGACTGAATACTAAGTATTACTTTCAGCACAAAATAATTAAAATAGTGATGTTACTAACAATTCTTGGGAATGAAATGGGCAGTTGTAAATGCTTGCTACAAAATTAATCTTACAAAGTAATAAACTATTTTGTTCATATCTTGTTTTGTTTCCTATGTTACTTAGTAAGCAATTACTTTAAATGAGTTTCCCTAATATAAAGATGGTTATGAGTATTTTTTCTAAATCAATTTGAAACAAAAATATCATAATATAATGATGTTCAAAATGCTTTTATGTTAAGAGTTAATGAATCATACACATAATTCATAGGGTATCTCAAATGGTCAGTTCAAGAACCATAAATAAGGCAACTAAAAGAATTTTAAAATTGAAAATCAGAATAACAAAACCCTAAAAGTTTCCAATATTACACTGCAAAAATGATGGTTCAAACTCTGGTAAAAAATACCAGCCTCGAGATGCCGATAACTTTTTACCGTAAAATACATTTTCACTGGAACATGTAAGGGAACAAAAATTTTTATATACAGCATTTTTTATGGTAATAATCCCCGTAAAATCACTAAATCACTCTAATTAAATAAATATTACTGTAAAAAAAAATACGGTGAAAACGGATTTTACGGATAATGCACACAAAGCGGCGTTACTTTATACCGTAATTTGATTCAGAATTTTTTTTACAGTGTATTTAAATGGTTTATCAATGTTTAAAAAATCGTAATTGGTGAAAAACGAAGTAATATTATTATATTTTCGCAAAGAAAGCTCTCGATTACACAACTTGATTACTTTTTGTTGGGCATATAAACTTGAATTCTAGTCAAATGACATAAGAATTGTGGTCATTGTATTTACGTCCAAAATCAAGTAATCTGTTTTATCTTTACAATTCTCATAATTTAAGGTGGCTGATTGATATTCCACGAGGTATAAGAGATAAAAGTTATTGCAATTTTTGTGGTTTGTATTTTTGACATTACTAAATTTTAAGAAAAATAGTTGAAAAATTTATAATTGTTCTAGATATAAATTTGTAAATGCGTTTATAAATTATTATACATATTTTAGTAGAAATTGTAACTTTTTTATAGTTATATTTAAAATGTAAATACTAAATTAAATCCTTTAGATAAATTTTAATTAAATTTTTCTTTTATATTCATACTTGTAAGTAGTAAATTAAATGTGTAGATTCCGCATTGAAATCAGTTCTTTCAGTTGCTCAGACATTTAAATTTAAATCAGAGTAAATAAAGACATTTATTGAAATTTTTCTTTATTATTTCAACATCATTATTATTTTGTTTTATTTTGTTTTCAAGCTAATTAATGCTTCAAATTACAAAAAAGTTGGTTCACACAGAAAAAAAGTATTTTATTATGAATATAGAGAATCGAGAAATGGTATTTTTAATTAACAATCAAGATTTACTTTTTTGTATCACTAATAGCCATATTTAATTGTTCAAATTCTTAAGTAATAAAAGAAATTTGCTTTTTAGAATTTTTCATTCATCGTGTGATTTATTTTATCACTAAAACTTTGTTGACCTTTAAGTGTAAATAAAAAAGGACACCGATAATAAATTAGCATAATTTTTTAAACAGAGTTTTTTAAAGAGTTTTAAATTTTTTATTTGCAATTTTTAACGAAAAATGTGAAGGTGGTAGATTTTATAGACATCTCAAAAAAGGTACTTCTATTTATTAAGCACATTATTCTTTTGTATTATTTGGATCATTATGTTTTAAATTCCGATAATTAATTTTTTGTACGTACAAAGTAAGGAATATTTTTTAAAATTTATGATATTAAGTTATGTTGTAGTAATTGTTACAGTAAATTCAATGTTAGTTTTCTAATTTATGGAAAAAAATAAAAGAAATATCAGTGAATGATTACTCAGTGATTTCGAGGGAACCCTATTTGCACGCACTAATTGCTGTACCATCCTAACACATTTGATGGATGGTTTTAAAATCGAATAAAATAAATAATGAAACGAGTCGTTGTGTCGTATCGGATAAGAAGAAAGTTATCCTAGGGCTCTATTTACATTATTTTGGAGAGTCATGGTATCGTAGTTGATAAGAAGAAAGTTATCATAGTGCTCTATTTACATTATTTTGGGGAGTCGTGGTGTCGTAGCGGATAAGAAGAAAGTTATCATAGACATTATTTTGGACTTCTTCGTTCTAATAATTTACTGTAAAAAATGAATTATAGTATATATACTATACTCTGCAATATAATATTCACCCCATCAGTTAACTACACTGGGATAAAAACACGTTAATTTCCATATTTTAATCCATAATTTTTCAGTTTACCTCATTCATCATTTGATGCTGTAAAGTCATATTCCTAAATGATTACCTATTTTTATTTCAAACACCACAAATATCAGGGAAAAAAATATATTAAAGACAATACAATAAACCTTTTCATTTTCTTCTAAAAAAGAGAATACAGAGATTTCATAGAATAAGATTTCTAATGAAATATTTTCCTCATCTCTAAAAATCTAGAAAGACGAAGCGAAAAAAATCTATAGAGGAGATGAAGAACTTATAAATTTCTACAGTTGGATCTATCCTCTATCTTCACACAAGAGAAATTAATACCTCGGTGGCAGAAGGAAAGTGGAAAACAACACAACAAAGACGAAACAATAACAAAAAAAATGAAGGGAAAAAAATCCCTTTTCATTTGTTCTCATCTAGAGAAGGAAAGTGCGGGAAAAAATAGAGGCGTACAAGCAGAAAGACACAGCTATAGATTACATTTTTTCCCTTATCTGAATCTCTACGGAAGCTTATGATAGAGAGATAAAAAAATATAAAAAAACTTATTCCGCTTTTTATTGAGATTTAAAGGAATATCTTTATTTCAGAAATCATAGAAATTTTGTGTATTTTCTAATGCTACTACTATATATTTCTTGAAACAATTAGTGTTAAAATTAAAATAATATAAACAAAAAATAATATAAACAAAAAATAATATAAAGAAAAAATAATAAATAAGTTTAAAATTATACATAATTTTAAATTAGACATTTTTAATTAATTTTAAACTAGATTACATTTTTTCTTTATCCGAATCTCTGCGGAAGCTTATGATAGAGAGATGCAAATAAATAAAAAAAAAAGCTTACTCCGTATTTTATTGAGATTTAAAGGAATATCTTTATTTCAGAAATCATAAAAATTTTGTGTATTTTCTAATGCTACTACTATATATTTCTTGAAACAATTAGTGTTAAAATTAAAATAATATAAACAAAAAATAATATAAAGAAAAAATAATAAATAGGTTTAAAATTATACATAATTTTAAATTAGACATTTTTAATTAATTTTAAACTAGATTACATTTTTTCTTTATCCGAATCTCTGCGGAAGCTTATGATGGAGAGATACAAATAAATAAAAAAAAAAGCTTATTCCGTATTTTATTGAGATTTAAAGGAATATCTTTATTTCAGAAAACATAGAAATTTTGTGTATTTTCTAATGCTACTACTATATATTTCTTGAAACAATTAGTGTTAAAATTAAAATAATATAAACAAAAAATAATATAAAGAAAAAATATTAAATAAGTTTAAAATTATACATAATTTTAAATTAGACATTTTTAATTAATTTTAAACTAGATGACATTTTTTCTTTATCCGAATCTCTGCGGAAGCTTACGATAGAGAGATACAAATAAATAAATAAAAAACTTATTCCGCATTTTTTTGAGATTTAAAGGAATATTTTATTTTAGAAATATTAGATTTTTTGGGTATATTCAAAGGTTACTATTGTTTATTTTTGGTAAATAATTGGTGTTACTTCTCAAATTAGAATAATATGAAGAAAAAACAAAACAAATAAGTTTAAAATTATACATAATTTCAAATTAGACATTTATAATTTACTTTAAACTAGACTACATTTTTCCTTTATCTGAATATCTACGGAAGCTTATAATAGAGAGATACAAATAAAAAAATTAAAAAAACTAAACTTTAAATTAGGTATTGTATATAGCTTTAAAATGTATTTCATAATTTTAATGAGAAAAAAAAAGGAAATTTAAGAGAAAAATTCAATCTAGTTTCATGAAAATATAGTAATAATTAGTAAAATATAATTTAAAATAGCTATTGTGCTGGGATTCATTTGAGCCTTTATTTTGTGCATAATAGTCTAAATAAAACATCATACCCAAACAGACTCATATACAGTTTACGTACCATTATTGACCAATTTACAAACTTAACTTCGTTTTAAACGCTCTAATACTTCACTAAACAGGTAAATTGAATGAAAATTTTTTCTGGATAATGATTTCAAAAACATATGGCTCTCCACTGAAAGGTAAAAATTGTTGTTTTGGTATGGTTTAATAAAAGTTTGATAAACTCTCTATACTTTGAATTTACTACATGCAAACATACATTTAAACGTTACCGGTTACATATACCGGTAATATGTACCGGTTACATGACCAATTAAGAAGAAATATAGATTTTGCAACTAGTAGGAAACTGAAAATTCGTTTTGTTTAGTGTTAGGTGGGACTACACCCTAAACCGTTTAATTTATTGAGCATAATGTTCCACAACGAAATTTACCGTAGTAAACTTCTTTTCATAACAATTTCACTGTAGAAATGGGTAGCAGTTTTTATTTCGTTTGAATAACAATGAAATTTCCCATGAGATTTTAAAAATACTTATTAAAAAAAAAAAAAAACTTTTTTTTCCTTCAAAAAATAGAGGATCAGATGGTTTAAAAATATTCTAAACTTCAGTTCAAGAGAGGAAGAGAGAAAAAAAAAATTCATAAATATACACAGCAAAATGAAAATATTCATTTTATTTTCAGCAAGGAAAAGAAAAGATGAAGAAAAAAAACGTAAGAAATAAACAAGATACTTTCTTCGAAGAAGAGACTGATCGGCTATTTCAGATGGAAATCTCGAGAGATTTCCAAACAGATCTCTTTGGAGAATGTGCCATCCACATGCTATAGCACCTGAAGCGCTACAGCAGCTGAAGCATAGGTTTCGTCTGGAACGGGCATTTCACAAAGAAGGCTGGTTTTACTCTATGCGTACACTTTATCTTAAGGACTGTATTGTTTTCCCCTTTTTTCTGATAAAAAGTAAAAAAATAGAAGAAGGGAAAAGTATCTGGTGACTGCTTGAAATCTCCCTCCCATTTCGTTTAAAACCTACCTTCAAAGCAAGAGGTGGGGAATTTTTTTCCAGACGATTAATTTTAGGAATAGTTGTTTCCTCTCTTCTTTTTCAACAAATAAAAACTTATATTTCATGTAGTTTTTTCTTCACTTTTTGTGTGTAAGAAAGGAAAAAAAAAAATAATAAAAGAAAAGGTTCTATTTCAATTACACAATCTTCATTTTAACACATGTTTGTAACAATTCCTTTTTCGTTAGATTTAACGTATTTATTGCTTGATTTTTTTTTATTTTTAAAAAAACTTTATTTTTATTATTTGATTTTATTACTTGATTACAACTGAGAATGGTATAAGCTGTAATATTATAATAATTAGGGATAATAGATTTGATTTTTAAAAACGAAAAATTTGAAAAATTATAAATATGTTTAAAAAAAGGGTGTAAAGCAATAGGAAGTAATAATTACTTTCAAGCGAAATTTTTTTTGTAATAAAGAAACAGATTTCAAAATTGTATGTATTGTGAGATAAAATAAAAGCAAAAAAAAAATTTTTTTTTAAATGAAAAATAAAGATTTTTTTTGCTAGTATACTTTATAGTAGATGACAGCGTAACAAGTAGTTTTGTATCTATAAGAGATATCAGAAACAAAATCAGACTTTAAGCATATTTTGTTCCAAGAAATTCTTTTTTCACTATCTGCTTTTGTCCTCTTTTGTAGGAAAAAAATATCAATTTCATTCAAGCTTATAAAGCGTATTGAATCATGCATTACTATTCCATTGTGTTAAAACGAAGGTGAAAAAAAAATTTTTTTTTTTTTGATTATTTAAGTTTTCTGGATATAAACCTTTTAAAAGTATTAACTCAAATAATGACAGAAAAAGTAAAAGTTTAATATCTTATCAATTTCCAACAAGGAAGACCCACCAAAAGTAAAAGATTTAAAATAAATTAAATCAACTAGTTATGAACTATTATTGCAAGCAATCTTATTTCATAAAACGTTTAATAAATATTGAATTTCATGGAGATTTATAAAAATTTAAAATATCGTCTCGTCCTTCAATTTTTTTAAGAAGCTGATTAAATTATGAGTCCAAATGAAAAAAAAAAATTGAAAATTTCTCTTCCTTATACAATAATAAATTATTTGTACGAAATATTTTGTATAATTTTAGAAAATCACGAGTTTTTTCATTCATAAATTTCATTTCTTCCTACCATTAATAGTTTATTAAAAGAGTTTATAAAACATAAAGGGTAATATTTAAATATTTATTTAGAAATAGTAAGATCACATGTAATAATTAAAACAAAACTTAAATGAAATTTTTCTTTTCTTGTTTTTAACCAGAAAAATATTAAACGCATAAATTGAAATTCAAATAAACATCAGAGCGACATTTTCAACTAACTTAAACTAAAAAACTTGCAGACTCTATCAAAATGTTTCAATACTTCTGGAAACTTTTCTTAGAGGAAATTGATAGATACATTAAATATGCAGTGTCATTAAAGTTTTTCTGCAGTGTAAAAAATGACTGTAAATCCTACAGAAAAAGAAAAAAAAACATTTTCCACAGAAATGACCTTGGCCTATTTTGACCTTTATCCTCAAATTATAAAAACATCCCGTTTTTTGTTCTTTTTTAAGGAATTTTTATGTATATTTGACGGTTAAAAGCTATTTGATTGACAAAATGGTATTTCTCTGTTTTTCATCCTAAGCATTAACGGATTAAAACCCATAACTTAGCTTTTTTTCAAATCATTCTATGATTATTTTCTATCCATGTTCATATTTTCAGCAATTATTTTATGGTTTTGAACATAGTATAACTAAATAACTAAGTAAATGAATCAAAGTTTAAATTTCTTTCTATATAATTTTTGGTAAATTGATTTGTCAGGCAATTTTATAAGGGGTTTTTCACTTTTAAATATGATTTTAATCCTACTTTTAAGATAATGACAAGGTAAATTTTTCTTCACAATGGCAAATAGAGCTTCAGTAGCTTAGCACTCGCCTCTTAATGAGATGACCAGATTGAATCGTACGACCAATCAGAACCAGGATTGGTCGTACGATTTCTGCTGTCAGCTCTCATCGTCCACATTGCTTGCATAATTAATAACATAAAAATTTTTTTGGTTCAAAGTATAGAGTTTTTGTTAAAATAAAAGAGATTGTTTCTTAAAACAACTTTAGTTATCTGCTTAAAAACAGAATTATTAAATAATAGTATTTTATGTGAAATAAACAGTTTTATACTGGCACATCAGCTGACAGTTTTTAATTCCATACGTTAAACAGATTGTTTTTATAGTGTGATTACTTATTATAATTTAGTCAGCAAAATAGTGTCATGCATAAAACTTAGATTTTACGATTCTTTCTTGTTGCGCTAGTTTTAACGAATCCTTTTTTTTTAATTAAAGTTTTCTCTCTGCCTACCCAAACCCTACATAATCCTATAAACTAACAGCATTTGAAGCGTGGTAAAAGATACAATGGGAGAGGCAAAATATTTGCTCAGTATCCCGACCCAAACCCTACTCTCTCTCTGTATTTGAACCATTTCCAGGAGAAAATGGATGAAGAGGAAATAGCTGGACAAACACAGAAGCCGAACTGCAAATAATTCGCCATGATTTAATGGCGACCCTTTTCGGACAATAACAATTTTTCGCTCGGGGGGTTTCTCATCATCGTTGGACAGTGTGTGGAATAGAATATTTCCTTTTGCTTCACTCAATCCACAAGTCTTTTGATACACTGGTCACGTGTTTTCCTACACATCACAAACAGCGCATGCGCCAATCATCCTTTATTTTCGTCCCTTTACCACACTCTTTAATGAAAACGGAACAATTTCGAAATCGGAAACTAATCGGTACCGTTGGAAATGGTGGGAAATTAAAGTTTGCATTTAGCATCGAGATCTGTGTCCATGAGAGTGTGAAGTTATCAGCAAAATTGCAGGAAGGGAAATTTATCAATACAGTTTGAGAGTTGTTATTAGAATACCAATAATGCAATCGGTGATATTCTGGGAAAGCAGATAATAATTTACTCATAAAATACTTATAATGATAATAAGAATTTAGAATTTTGGGAGATAGCTTGTGAGCATTTAATAAGTTCATTTTATTAACTTGGGAATCTAGTAAGTATTGCCACTAAGTTCATGAAATCACTACAGTTCGTCTTATTAATTCTTGACACTCACTCTGCGTATTGAAACTTCTAATGCGGGTTCCTAAAACGTTGCTGATTAAAAAAAATCACATATTAAAATATAAAAAAACATCATCAAAATATGAATATATGTTTTTTTATGAGCTGTAGCTCTAAAGAGAAGTTTGACCTATCAAATAAATCTATTTCTGACATAACTTTAAGTTATAACTTAATAACTTACGGAGCAGATTTAATATTTGCTGTTTAAGAAATAATTGCGACAGGTCTAATTATACACTCATGTGCTAGTTGTTATTTAATTCCTTAAATAACATTAAAATTACAGGTTGAAATGCATATTATCACTACAGAAATATTTTCCACATCTCTTCCGATGTTGTCTGACTTCAATATTACATTTGCAAAATAGAAGAAATAGTCTTTTCTCTAGAAATAATTGCTGCAACTCTTCTGATGTGATCTGATTCCTCAAATGACATTAAAACTATAGCTTAAAAGAAACATTCTCAGATGCAGAAATATTTGCTACATCTCCTTTGATACAACCCGAGTCCTCAAATAATCTTACGACTGCATGGAAGAAATATTCTCTGCTTTAAAAAAATTACTGTACCTCTACTAACACTGTCTGATTTCTAAACTATATTAAAACTTAAATAGAAAGTAATCTATGCTTTAGCTCTATTAAGAATGTTCAAAACAGTCCATTTGTCTTACTTTGAATAACGTTAAATAGAAACAACTAATTGGAATATGCTTACATTAAGTAAAAGCAAGATTTTATAAAGCGTTATTTTTGAAACGCTATGCAAAAAGGATTTTGCAAAGCGTTACGATTTCCCTAGACACTTACACTTTGAGCTTCACAGCGTAAGTGCAAATATTTACTTACAAATCTTGGTGTTATATAACTAAGGGATAGAAATTAAGGTTTGCGTTAGGGGTGACGTAAAGGACAAGTTTTGCAAAGTTTCTCAGTTAAAATGTTTTAAACAGCTTCAATCAAATTCTTAAGACTGAAGCATTTGACTATGCTTTGCATTTGACTAAATAGCAACTCCTAATTTTTTGGTTGAACTAATCACCAATCTAGAATCATGGTAAGGGCAAACATCATCTCTTTGGAAGTATTTAACTTCTAATCTTCGAAAATTGTTCAGTTTCATTCGAGAAAAATATTAAAATTTAATCAATAAAATAAAATAAAAAAAGAGAGAAAAGAAATGGATACTTATAGTTTTGTTGTGATAATTAGCGCTTCTCAGTTATTTTTTGGGGGGAAATTCTGATACCTCCTGGTCTTTGCTTGTGAAAAAAATTATGTTAAAACAGTTTTGAATTTTTAATTATTAAAGAGACTGATACAATGAAGATAAAACAAGTTTAATATATAATATTCGAGAAAAACTAATTAGCTTTTTTTATGTAATAATTGTGATAAATAGTACCTCTCAATTGTTATTTCGGGGAAATAATAGAAACTTTTGGCCTATACTTATTAAAATATGTTTAAACTACCTTGACTTTTAAAACATTTAAAAGACTGTTTGAGAAAAAAAAAAAAAAAAAGCTTTATCAGCCATAGCCTAGAAAAACTAATTGGCTCCTTTTTGAATTTTTTTCTTACATTTTTTCTTACTTTCTAAAGAACTTTACCACAAACGAGCACCCACATTTACAAGATAACACAGAAACGAAGACGCTAAGCGTGAAAAGGGAAGGAAAGACCCATTCGATACTACCATTCATCAACCAGGGATACGTCCCCACTCACACAGCCACCTGCTCCTACTAAAGGGATACCGTTATCCTCCATTACAGAACCACCCCCAAACCATACGTTCTTGATTAATGCGAAGCCTCCATGAATATTAAACACCTATACCTGCCTTTCACGAAACGGTCAGTTCTGAAGCATAAAAGGAAAAGACGAAGGGGAGAAAAAAAAAAAAAAAAGAAAGTTATTCTTTGTATTTATTCGTCAGAAACTCCATTAAATCTCAACAAAAGCTGCAGAACTCCCAGTTTTCTGCGGCGTTGAAACTGCCACCATTCACTGGAAGATGAATGTGTGAGGCGTGGGTTGTAAGTGTGTGGCGGTGTGTTATGTCGGTTTCCCAGAAGTGACACTGACAGAAACTCGCTAAAAGTTTTGTCACAGACATGGGAGTGAGCTCACACTCATACACGGAAGGTCGGCGATAAATTTCATTCATTTTGAGTCCAATGTGAAAGAGGCAAAGTTAATTTGCGTGATTTTCACTTGATATTTCTCACATTGTGTCGTAATCGTATCGTTTTGTTAGACAGTATACGGGCTGTCATGCCCCATTATGTCTTATTTAGAAAGACTTATAACGGAAATCTTTAAAACGCACATGGTATGGTGCTGCTTATTGCCACACTGTGCTGTATTAGAAAATTGATAAACGTTTTTATATGAGTACCACATAAATACAATTGTTTTAAAAAGGTTTAAATTAATTTAGAAAGACTTATAGCAGGAAATAATTAAAACGCTTAGGACATGCTCCTACTTATTGTTACACTGTGTTGTATTAGATAATCAATTAACTTTTTATATGAGTATCACATAAATACAACTGTTTTAGAAATGCTTTTATTAATTTAGAAAGATTTATAACAGGAAATAATTAAAACATTTATGGTATGATGCTACTTGAAAAAGAAGCACTTCCCCAGACGAGCATACTACTAAATTATATCTACTGGAGAAAACCATTTTTACTGACTCTACTATTACTGGCACTCAGGATTGAAAATATTACTATTATAAGTTAAATCATTGGATAAGACTTAAACAAAAGCATGGGCAAATTATTATGAAATTATTAAATTCATATTTAACTACTTTAATATCCAATTAAATGGAGAGAAATTTATTATATAGGGAAATCAACTAGATAAAGTGATGAAATATTCACGGACAGAAGATTAAAGGGAAGTAAAATATTTGATTTATACTATACATTCTTGAAACAGGATCTAATTTATTTATTTAATGCAAGTGTTTGCAAATTTTAAATTTTTTTCCGGAAGGGAAGTAAAAGATTATGCGCATTAGAGATCACAAACTGATATTCAAGAGGAGAAAAAATAAAACTTTGCAAAAAAATAGCTGAACTATTCATGAAGAAGTCTATATTAATGACATGAACGTGTTTGTTTGAAGTGGGAAACTGATAGACGTGAAAGGAGACAACTAAGGAGATAGCCTGTACTTTTCACCCCGTAAAAGGAGACAACCCGTAATTTTTACCGTAAAATCATCTTGATCGAAACATGTCACGTGAAAAAAAATCTGATATACGTACCGTAATTTTTGATATACGTACCGTATACGTACCGTGATATACGTACCGTAATAACCCTCAAAATCACTGAATCACCCTAATTAAATAAATATTGCTACACTTCCTGACAATTGCTAAAGAACTGTAAAAATTTTCGGAAAAATTAATATTAGACATCGATTTAAAAAATGAAACTAAGTACATATTTAGTGGAAACAATGCGCATTTATTATAATGCAAAAGATAGAAATATTTTCACATAAAAAAAAAAACCAAATATAAAAAAAAACATGTTCCATAAATGATTTCCAAACTCCAGCCTCGAAAAATGGCCTTCTTTGCCAGAATAAAACAGCCATGAGTTTCTCAGATGTAGGATTACCTCGGACACTAATGCATGTTTTACATCGGTCATTTATGCTGCTTACTAAACTATTGGGGTGTCCTTGGGGATATTGTCCCACTCCTAGCTCAAGGCGGTTATCAGCTCTTGCACAGCTCGTCCAGGGCGTTTTCTTTCTGAAACATGCCTGCAAAGGGCATCACAGACAGGCTCTATAGGATTCCGGTTCGGTGAGTACGCCGGCCATTCTATACGAACAATACCTTCACTTTCTAGTGTGTCCGATACCTCAGCGTTCTTGTGTGACTGCGTATTTCTGTTTATAAACAGATATTCTGGGCCTACCACATCCCTAAAAAGACGAACATGGGCCAGAATAATATCTCTGCAATACCTGTGGGATATAGCTCTTCCTCGCTTAAAGATGTGAAGTGGTTTTTCTGCCATTGTCCATGATGTCTACCAACACCAGCACGCCTGGGCCACACCGATCACTTCATGAACAGACGTGTACATAACGTGTTCCTCCCTTTCTCCACACTAACTGGTTTCCAGGATAACTTGTTACAGTGAAACGAGTTGTGATGATAGAACACCAATCTGGACCACTGTTGGTGACCCCAACCAATACGTTGCTTACATCAGTGTAATCTTTCTCGAGTATGGCTTGGTTGAAGCGAGATGCATCTAATAGGTTTCCGGACATACAAACCAACTTGATTTTATCGCCGTAAATTTGTTTCGGTAGAAACCTGTGTACTGGTAGTGGTTACAAGGTCTGCAGCTATCTTTCTAGGAGTGACATTTCTGTTCATTTTTGCCCATTTCTGCGTCCTCAGTGGTGACACTTTAACCTGCTTTTAGTCGTCTAACTGCTTGTCCACGCACTCAAATGAGGTCTTGCTGATATTTTGCATTTAATTATTGCAACACCACCTTGAATTTCACAGAAATAAGTTCAATAACCTAAGGCGCTATATTGGTTAAACCCCTAATAGTTTGAGTTTTTGAATGAATGTAGATGTTGTATACACTACCCTTTAAACAGATAACGAGTCCTGCTCTTCCACTCCCTCTGCGTTTGATTTTACGGTAATTATTGGGCAGACGGGAATTCCACATCGCATAAATCAGTTGTTCCTTAACAATTGCAAGCAGTGCATAAAAATTACGGTACAATATTTTACGGTAAAATTGGATTTTACGGATGATGCACCCAAAGTACTAGTAATTTGAAGCAGCATTTTTTACAGTGTATATTGATTTTAAAAACAGTTACTACAGTGGTGATAATGGAACAACATGTATAAAAATAAAATAAAATTAATGCTTTTAAATAAAGTTCTCAATCATACATTATTATAAAGCTTTTTAACTCATTAACTTATATTATTATCTCAAAATAAAAATATAAAATATTTTTGAATAAGGCCATATAAAAGGCACATTTTTTCCCTTCATTTTCAATATTTTTTTCAAGAATAAAACCAATTTATCAGATGGTTCAGCATGAAAAATCACCTCGAATTAAACCCCGCAATCAAGAAAATTATTCCCATTTAAGCAGCGATAAGTATAAATTTATAAAAGCATAATAGGCACTAAAAATAAGCTTATTACTATTTTTTTTTTCGCTCTCTCTCACACAAAACACTGTTATTATCTCTTTAATTTGAATGCTACCTGATAAAATGCAGAGCTTTGTGCCAAAAAACGCTCGAAAAGAGGTAGCAACTTACTTAATACCATTCATCAGTATTTTATCTCAAAAACACAAACCTCGATTCTTTCGCTTCGAACTAGTGGAGGGGGAGAGGAAATTGTATGGAATAAATAGAATCAAAATAAAGTGGGGGTGGACTATTATAAGTTTAATATCGCGGATGAAAGGAAAATTCAACGATGGGTGAGACGACGGTAGATGACTCATAAAGGGGCTTTTATTTCTACTTTTTATTTTGTTATTTTTTATAAGCGATGGTCATTCAAAATATTTTTTTTATTCATGAAAGTTCATTTAATAGGCATTTATAAGTTCAGAATTGGAAAAATTTAACTATTAATAACTTCGAGAAAATTCTTTACAAAATCAAAACGTTAATTATAATGAAAGATATGCAGCATTAATAAACTCTTAGAGTATTTGTAAAAAATAAAGTATTCCAGAACTATTTTAAGATCCATTATCATATTTTATTTACTATATTCGGAGAAAATGTGGGAACTTCTTACAAAAGTGAATTTTACTGATACATACAATTATACAATAGAAAAATACCGAGAGTAAATCAATTATAATTATAAAAAAAGGGTGTAAGTTAAAATTATTACATTAGAGTTTTTCATTATATTACATTCATTATAAAATTTATGTATAACACATTATGTATTACAATTATTCATTACGTTATAATTAAAATATAAGTTATTGTAAGATTATTAACATAACAACCATTTTTATTAACTAAAATTTAATAATATTGTACTGTGATTTTAAAAGTATTCTTCTCGAAATAAAGCTTACATCTCTTATTTTACAGTAAAATTTTCAATGAAGTGCTAATTTACTTGATTGTATTTGTTATATAAATTTTGATTTAAATTGTTATATAAATTGCTTAGAGCCCAAATATACTGTAAGTTATATACTTGCTTTCAGCACAAATGTATAAAGGTGTTTATGAAATTAATTATGAAATTAATAATCATACGAGTACAAGCATACCAAACAGGATTAAAAACACCTTAACCCTAAGTTTTTCAAACTTTTCCAAATGCCAGCCATTGAAAAAATTTTCTTTTCTCAGGTACATATTTGTGGTACATATTATATACACAAAAAATAAGAATATTTTTAATAAAGGATTAATAAAAAGAAATTAGAAAATTAAGTAAGCATTGTTAGTAGTACCAAAATAGCTTATGAAATTAATCTGGCAAAAACTTTAATTGTTATTTATCGAAAGACTTCAGTGAGTAAAAATAAAATATTATTAAGATTGATTCAAAGAAGAAATTTTACTCACTTTTCTGAATAAAAAAAAATATTGCATTCTTTGCAACCAAAACTGTTTCAAATAACGCAGTACATAAATATGAAATTGTAAAAAAAAAAAATATGCTTGAGAATGTTTATAATTTTTGTATTTAAAAAGGGGAATTAAATTTGTTGAAAATGCACAATACTTGGCCATGAATAATGGTAATTGGCATATATGCACTTATAAACCAGTTCTAACCTCTAATAGCTACCCAGCCAATTGTTGAAGCAATTCTATGGTATACTTAATACCTTTTTTACCCGTGGGTTGCTATTAAGGATTAACTGAAGAGAGGCTTTAAGTCATGGACATGTTGCAGTTTTTCCAATCATTTAAAATTTTTAACTTAACATACGTCTAGTACTTTTTTAAGGTACGATTTTGTAATGAATGCATCAAAATACGGGATTGTACATTGAAGATAGCCATTATACATTTTTATTGGTGACAAAGTAAAATTTGTATGTATTTTTAAAAATAGATATCAGAAAATAGCAAAATTTTAAGCTTTTTTTCTGGAAAGATTTTTTTAAGGTCATTCAGAAATAAAGGGTGAGGATAAAGATTCGGAAATGATATCGTCAAGCTCATAAGCATCAACTGAATATCTGACTCATGAAATTTTCTTTTGTTCAATGCTTACATAATTTGAGCGTAATAATAATGGATTAGCTAAATTACATTTTTATTAACATTAAGAAAATGACAATTACATTGTTATTTTCTAACTACACTGTATACACTGTAAAAAAATTCCGAATTTGTAAAAAATTCCGGATGAAATAACGAAATGAAGTACCGGCACTTTGGGTGCATAATTTTTATGCATTTGGATGCATAAAATAAATTTTTACAGTTAAATATTTTAAGGACATTTTTACAGTAATATATATTTAATTAGAGTAATTTTATTATTACTATAAAAATTACGGTATATTAGATATTTTGTCCTATATCATGTTCTTGTAAAAATAGATTTTACGGTAAAATGTACAGGCAACCTGGGTGCCGATACTTTTTACAGTTATTTGATCCGGAAATTTGTACAGTGTAGAAAGTACAATAAACCGTGACCCCCTTGGGAAAACTAGTCAGTTTCCTTAAATGTAACATATGGTGCCCTGAAAAATTTCTTAACCAAATAATGGGTGACACACTTATCCCCTGAATTAAGAAACAGATGCATATTTTATTGTTTCGTTCTGAAACAAGTCAGGGTGCCGAAGTTGTGCTATTTATTTTCAGTAAGAAAGAAAAATAAGTTTCTGAAATATATGAATGATCCCATGAATTTAAATCAAGGCATATAAAAATGTTAGGGATAGAGGTTGTCTAATTTTCTATCTTATTTAATTTAAGAATTCAGTTCGGTTCCTAAAACTCTTTGACGGAAGCTGCCATACTCAAAAGAGACTTCTTCAAAGTTAGAGTGAGTATTTGAAGAGCGAAAAGCATAGCTGATGTGACAATGCATTCAAGTCACGTGATAGCTTGCGTGAACACGCCCAAATTATTTGCATGTATCACGTGAACAGAAGAGGAATTAGCATAGTCTGAAAATCGTGCTTCGATGACTTAAGACCTGTCGTCACTTCTTCAGTGGAAGTTTTCTTTAAGGAAACATCTTAAGAAGCCTCTTCCGTTTCGAAAGGGTTTGACCAAAAATTATGCAATTAACTCATAGTGTGGTTCATCATACGGAAGAATTGTACTATTAGTAATAAGCACAGTGGCTTTTGTTTTGAAACGAAACTACAATAAGTATTAATTTACATAGCATAAAGATTGTTTTCGAATGAGAAACATACATGGTATTTCCGTGTAGACTGTTCGTAAAATATAATTTTGGTAATATTTTCAAAAGAGTAAAATAAAACCACGTCGCTGGTCGTAAATTAGTATTTAAATCAAGAAAGAAGAGAGAGAGAAAAAAATGACGAATCACTTTTGTGATAAAATAAAAAATATATTTTGTTTGTTTTATACTCACCCATAATATTTTTATGTGAAATTTTTTACCATAAGATGCCCTCACAAACTGTGACGAATAAGTATTTTCCTCCCTGAATTACCTTACTTAATTTGCTATTTTTTAAAAACTTTTTTAATTTGTTTTTCAATTATTTTCATTTCAATTCTTGGTGCGTAGTACAAGTTTCTTTTTGATTAAATTATTTACTCTTAAAATCATCTTCAACTAATATTTTCAACTTCTTCATCTTTTTACCCCAGCAATATTTCCAGTACTACTGCTATTCATTTTTACCATCCAATTTTTACTATGTATATCTAATACTGAACATAAATATTGGACATTTATGTCCAATATTTATTTTTATTACAAACTTTCTGCCAAAATATATACTAGAAATATATGTAATATATTCAAATGACATGTATTAATATCTAATAAAAATATCGAGAACTATATTATTAAAAAAAAATTCATTTTCACAGTTTATTGATGCACGTGGAAAAAAAGTATGGACAAAACTACCAGGATATGGTGAAATGTACCGTGCTACTGGCTATATGGGTACACTAAGAAGTTCGCTTGTTTTTACCGAAGCTCTTTGCTAATGAAATTGGTAAAATTAACAATAAAACATAATTTTATAATGTGTGATAAAATTTAGCACATATCAATGTGTTTTAATAAAAAACTATATTTTTTGAAAACCAGAATTTCTGGCAAGTTTTATGAACGAATAAATTACGAAATGAATGTTTGAAATATTATATTGTATCTTATTATTCTTTTTACTAGAAATGATATTACCATGCAATGCGGTAATTTTAACAGACATTCCCATGAAAATAGAAGAAAATCAATGTGTTTTCTGATATTACGATCACCTGAAGTGGGCTCGGTTCCCATTTCTTAGAGCAATTTAGGTACTACTGTATTTGCTTCTGCGATTACTTTTAAAAATATTTACTTCATTAAAAATCCCTTAAAGAAGCAATAAAGTAAAAAAAAAAAAATCACAAAAGGAATTTAAAATAGGAAATTTTTTTTTTATGATTAGCGGAAATATAAAATTCCCTTTATATTTTTTTATAAAATAAAAAATGGGCAATTTAATCAAATCAACATGATTTTACATGAAATTTTACAGATGTGTTTTAGCTATATATTACCAGTAAAATATAAAAAAAAAGGACTGTTTTATGTGAATATCAACAAAACAATCAAATAGATTACTCAGACTATAACATTTATTTGAATGAATTACAGCTAAAGTTATTGCTCAAAAAATATTTTCAATTATCTTATCTAGGCAGTTTTTTGATAATTCCTTATCGAATTATGAAAAGCCGTAAACTTCACGTTGTTCAAATGAAAGTTTTCTTTATAATAATTCTGATTATTTCAATATAAACGAAGTTATGACTATAAATCTTGTTTAAACTAATTTTAACTATAATATTTATCTCAATTACACACTTATTTATTATCATCTCTTTATAGAATGTATGACTATTCGAAAAATTAAGGAAATAAGAATTGTATGAAAAATACTAATAAAGATTTAAAAAAAAACATAACCTAAACGTTTTTATTTATATTGATATATATTTTCCGATATGTAATTTTAATAAGATAAAATATGTTAATTGAGAAATATATATTATATTCAAAGAATAATTTATTTAAATCAAAAATTAAAAGTTCATGGATTGTCCTTTGATTATAAACTGACTACAAATAGAAATTAAAAAAAAATAATTTGCTCATTTTCAATCTCATTTATTTTAATTTATAAAACATTTAGTTGAAGGGTATACAGTGTCTTAAATGTGTTAATGTGTAAAATTTGCTTGATATCATTTATAATTAACATAAATTTCTTTTAAAATTATCTTTAAAACAATATTTAAATTTATAATAAATGAATATTTATAGAAACAAATTTATACAGTAACCTTTATTTTAATTTAATTTAATTTAAGAATTGAAATAATTAATTAAAATCTTACCTAGATATCTTTTTCATATGATGCACTTTAATTTATCGCTTTTTTTAAATATACTTATGCAATTTCTGTAAAATTTAGTAATATAAAAAATCAAATAATGAATTTCAAGTAAAACTTAAAATTTCATTAGATATAATGATGGTTTAATTACAATATTAATGAATGTTTCATCACTTATGAAACCGAAAAAAAAAAAAAACATAGTTTTTCAAAGCTTTTGTCATAGTTTTTAAATTTTATTCAGCTTGTACGAGTTATCAAATATTGTATGTTGTGTCGTGTAAATTTATTACTATTGACAAAATGTCTAAAAAAAGTTACCCCAATTGTAACTCGCAAATTGATTCACAAAGAGACCAAGAACTAATAGTACTTTATTTATGTCGTCTTAGAGCTTCCCAATGGTCTATTGGCAATAGTCTGCAAAACACCCTTTTGGATGACATGTCATCATAATAGACTACTAGTCCAGTTTTCATTTTGTGACGTAACTATGTTAAATATTAACCGAAATTAAAGCCGAAACTTAAATATTGTTCTCCTAAAAGCCACTTCTTTCTCAGAATGTAAACAAAAACCGGCTCTGAAGCATGTGAAGATGTCATCGCTTGATAAATACACAAAACAAAATTTGTTACTTAATGAAACCGGTTGAATCCGCTTCATAGCTTCGGAGATCATCGGCAATTTACTGTAGAACAGTTTAACGAGGACTGATATCCCGCACCCTCGGGTCCTTCGCAGGCTTATTGAAGTTGTAGCGATCGCTCACTGACCACTTAAAGAGACATAGACTTGTAGGTTAATAATAAAGGAGCATGATAAAACTACTCTCTACTGTCCTTTAATTTCCGAAATATAAATTTTAAAAGGTATAAGTTAAAAAAAAAAAGTCAGATTTGACCGAGTGAGTAAGTTCATTAAATAGAAAAATTTCATTAAATTTGAAAAACCTTTTTAATCAAAGCAGTTAAAATATTTATTTTGTAGGGTCATTAAGCGTTCTTCGTTATAAAACAATTGAAATGTAAATATATCAAGTAAAAAATATTATAAAAAATAGTTTGTTACATTTCAAATCGCAATTAGATTTGAATGAAAGGATAAAAATTAGAAAACTTGCCTATAATTGTTTGCTGAGAATATTTATTCTTTTGTTTAATATAAAGACATTTTAACTTTTTTAAAAATATAATATATCAAATGAGAAAATTTTCGGGGTAAAATATTTTTATAAATTCTTTAAATTTTTGAAGCACATTTCTTAGATCGAGCAATGAATAAAATCTTAACTTGAAGCAAACAACATTTTATCAACACTGATCTTTGATTGTAGACTTTAAAAATTAGTGTCATATTGAGACACAAATTTTCCTCTTAAGCAACCTATCAATTTTATTTCCTAGCCTTAAATTTCAGTTCGATTGGCAAGTGACGCTATTCAAGTCAAAATGCTTGATGGTCCCATCAAAATGTTTTGATGGTTTATGTTGGTTTCAGTGCGTGTCATGATGGTCCAACATCATCTAACATTTTCTATTCTGTGTTCATGGTATGAACCAACAACTCATGATGATATCTGGTGGTTCTAATTACACATTTTCAATATGGTTTAATTGGAATTCTTGTTGGTTCGGCAGGAATACCAAAAACATTTGCTTTTGTTTTTTATGTTGGCCCATCATAAATCAGACCGAATTCCTACATTGAAGGGATGGTTGTTCCTGATCGTTCCAAGATTTAATTTCTATGAAACTATGATGGAAATTTCTGATTGAACTTCTTCAACATGAAAAACCCATCAAAACAAGGACCATCATTAATCAGCCCAAATTCCTGAATTGGGGTGATGGCTACTTCTGTTGGTTACCATCAAAAATATAATGGTTCATGATGGAATTATTGATGGCTGTCTTCAAGATTATGTTGCTCCATCAATGGAAAACCATCAAAACTTTTGACTTGAATAGAGAAACTTTCTTTCATTTGGACTTTAATTGACACACATTTTTTGTAGCTAAAGCTAAACATGTTTATAAACTTTTTTCATGCAACAGAAAGATAAAATAAAACGTTAAGTTTATTATTATTGTAAATTTATTATTACAGTAATGATTATTGTCATCATATTATTGGAAATTTATTACTTTTTTATGCAGATATTCGGAACAATTTTTAGACATGCACTGCTCTTTGACTGCAGACTTAGCGTCGTATTATGAACATAAATTTCCGCTTTAAGCAACCTATTAAATTTTTAAGAAGCGGAAAATATGTAAAAGAAAATTAATCATGAATTTTTTCTCAGCTTTAATATATATATATATATATATATATATATATATATATATATATATATATATATATATATATATATATATGAACAAAATTTCAACTCGATTGTCAAACGACACTGGAGAAACTTCCTCTCATTTAATCTTATGTAATTTTTTTTGAAACTTAACTTGCTTCGCTCTCTTTTCGTCGGAGTAAAATTTAAAATGGAACATCAAGATTATTACTAGTGTAAATTTATTATTATAGTAACGATTATTGCTTTTGTTCTATTGTAAATTTATTTCTTTTTTATGTAAATATTTGGAGAAGATATTAGCACAATACTTTATTTGATCTGAAGTACTATTTTTTCTGTTTTCTTGTTTAATTTGTTTTAGCTTGTAAAAGTTAAACTGAAGCAAATAAATCATAATGTATAAGTAATCAATATTCATATTTAATAATATTAATCCACATTTTAACATAATCTAATCATAAATTGTTAATTTTTCCCACCGCATGGTGTTTTACCAATCGATTTACTAATATCGGAGCAAACTGTAGGATTAAAACAAATCAAGCGAAATATCAGCAGGCAAGTTTGAAAAAAAAAATATCTGTTCACTGTAAAAACGTTTAATTTAGGATTTTCGTATTTTTCATCAAAATATCGTTCTTCAAATAAAAATGTTGTGTTATCGATAATGAGAAAATAAAATATTTAACTTGTCGATACCATTTACAACTGCAAATGAGGTAAAAGAGTGGTGGAAATGTCATTTGATACGCAATACTTTTCATAAAATTTAATGTTTTTCTCGAAAGAAAAATATTGGTTTTATGTTATTATTCTGATTATATTTGTTTTCGTGGCTTAACTTTCAAGTTTCGTTTTGTCTAAAATGACATTTTTTTTTCCGTAATTATACTCAAATAAAATTCTTTAGTTAAAAACAAATTAACTTAAAAACCGTTTACATTTACATGACTTATATTTAAAAAAAAATTGAGATTACTCTGATTACTTTTTCTTTAAAACTTTACATCTTATTTTTATTCAGTCTAGAATTAAATTTTGTTTCATAATTACATTCAAATGAGACTCTTTGTTAAAATACTAATTAGTCTAAAAAGCATTGATAGTTACATGACCAATGTTTGAGTTTATATATATATATATATATATATATTATTTTGACTCAACAAAAAATGCCTATACACAAACAATTTTACGTTAAAATAATAAAATATATACTATAAACAGAGAATATACAAATAACTGATATTAAATTAATCCTTTAATTATGGCTTTAAAACTGCATTAAGAATAGTTTCCATTATTCATCACATTCACCTTATCTATTGAATTGACGTGTTGTGAAAATATAACTCTATTTTAGTTACATCTCGAAACTTTAACTTGTAATATTTTTCATTTTATATCCTTATCAATTGTATGTAATATTTAATTATTTTTAAATTGTAGGAAATTACAAATTTTAACCATATGAAAATTTAGGAGATAACCATTCATATTTTTACGAAGCATGAATTTTTTAGACTTCCTGATATTTTTTTTTTTAATAATTTTTTATCACTTAACAACTTGATTCCATTATTTAGTTAAACTAAACCAGTCTCCCCTCCCAGAAGGTACATTTTAAAGACGTACCAGGTACCGCAAAAAGTGGCTTGTAACAAATTTTGCGTTTGTAAAGTAATTAATATTTTTTTCTTTTATGAATTATGTAGGTACTGTACTTGTATATTACTCTGTATTATTAATCCATTTTAGAAAAATATCTGTAAACATATACTGTAAAAAAGGGTTTCTCAAAATTGTGCGAAAATATGTCAAAATAGCAATGAAACAAATAATAATCAAATTTGTAAATCTCGCGCATTCTAAATTGAAACAGCATTAATTTTTTTTGTTGAACAAAATGCGTTTGAAAGGATAAATGTCTGAGTTTAATATCTAATATATATGAGATAAGTTCGTTGACTGCCTTCAAACCAAAAATCTGCGGGTTCATACTAGGATCTTCTCGCCCCCATGGTTGTATACTCCAGTCCAGGGTGAGTTAGGAAGCTTTATACTTCGCGACTGCAATGGCGCACTATGACATACCTACTGATTTATAATTTTAATGGTACAAAAAGTTCAAATTTTGAAATATTGCTCCAATGGCTTATTCTGAAATTCCGTAATTTTATTTTCATATTTTGTTCATTTTGCTTTATCTTAAAACTTTTATCAAAAGGAATTTATCACACATTTCTCCTTTCTCTTGCATTTCGCTCACATGAGTACATGTTACATCAATTTTGAATACATGTAATATATTTTGAATACAATTTTGAATACATTTTGAGTGACAACTATCAGTGTTTCGGAGCTATTTTAATGCATTTGTGAAACTTTTGTTGTAGTGGAAAGTAGCAGGAATAGGCATAACATTATTAAAATAAAATGCAAATAAAGTATAATTTATCATGAATTTTCTAATATTAACATTAAATATAAAAATTTAGTATTAAAATTTTGTTTCTATAGAGTAATTTTCACTTTCGGCTCTAATTTTAAGCTCAACTGTTATGGATTCTATTCTTAGCTTTATCGTTATCCGAGTAACATTGATTACAAAAGCTTGTCCGAAACCTGGTCAAATGCATTACTAATGAGGTTATTCAAAGGTCCATCTAGATGCCGGACTCTGCTTTTCAGGCAATCCTGCATCCTATCAGGCATTTATCGATTATTGCATTCAGAGGCCTTAGAGAGCTCGGAGCCCTTTCTAAAATTGGTCACCTGCGTGAACGTCTATTGAAGATTTAAAATATTGATATGCCTTTAACACCAATTTCGAATTCAATATTTAGAGAACTTTGCAAATTAGGAACAACTTTAGGAAAACTAATTTAGATCGATGCAGCTGAAAGCGTGACTTTCTCCTTAAAGATGGGATTTTAAATGCTTTTAATGCGATTAAAAAGTTTACTTTTGACAGAAGCTTCAGAAATAATGCATTAATTTGTTTCTGATATGAATTTAATCAGCGTATCTATTTTGCAAGCATATAATGCTTAGAAAATGGCTTTTTACGGACAATCAGGCGTTTTTAAAATACATAAATGGTTACATTGCAATAAATAATTTTTTAAAAAAATGGTGTTGAACAACAACTTAGTTTAAAAAATGAATTGAGAAGCTTTGAAGTATTATTGTGATGAATCACAAATGAAACCCAATCCTTACTTGAATATATCGTGTAGAATATAAAAGAAATAGAAATTGAAATAATATGTATAATACATAGGTAATATATATCTATAGATAAGAATAGTTTTTATTATTTACAAAGTATATATAATAAACATTTGATCTTGAATATAATGTTTTTAGGTCAGCTTAGCGTAATCAGTTTCAAATTGAATTTTAGCCTTTCTATAAAATTTTGTTAAGTTTTGAGAAGAAACAAAAGTTTTAAAGTAAACGAAAACAGATAATCAATGATATCAAACAATATTCAATGATATTAAATAACAAGAATCAATGATATCAAATAACAAGAATCAATGATATCAAATAACAATCAATGATATCAAATAATCAATGATATCAAATAACAATCAATGACATCAAATAACAATCAATGATATCAAATAACAATCAATGATATCAAATAACAACCAGTGACATCAAATAACAATCAATGATATCAAATAACAATCATCATTATCAAGAAATAAATCAAGTTTCTTGTTTTACTACTGAGAAGACGCAGGACATTTGCTTTCATATAAACATCTTTGATAAACATTGAAAAACTCTGAAAATTTGAATTTTAAGGCACGTGCAGCTATAATTTTTTCTAAAATCTTAAGGTGCACTTTGATATTAAAATAGTATTTCTATTAAGTAATATGCCCTTAAGCTAAAACTTGTTTGCTAAGCTAAAACTTAAGCTTTACTTGCTTTTTTTTACCTTTTATTGGAGCCTTGTAATTAAAAATATTTTTATCTATATTTACTTTATAGTTTTTTTCAAAAATGTACACCCATACCCTGTTTGGGATTCGAGCCTGCGATCATTGGCTTCACAGTCAAACAACCTGGAAGGCACTTTTGAACTAATGATTTGATTTTCATGCCATAAAAGTTAAGCGTAATGGTTTGAAAAATACATCTTAAATAGACTATTTAATTTGAGTAGAATTACATAAATTTAGGCAATGAAATTAAACACAAAGACGTCCTTTTGATCAAATTAACGAATTTCCTTATTTTTATTTTAACGAATTTTGATTTTTTATCGTTAATTTGATGTCAAAGGGGGTTGCCCAAAATCCTGAAAATATAGTTCCAATAGCCTAATCATGTTAAATGGATTAATTAGGCTAGAATGACGTTAATATTTTTTTTAAAAATATTCAAATTTATAAATTTAGAAGCACAACCAAATAGCAAGAAATAAATAACAAACAATCCCATTCAAAGGCTCAGAGTTCTTAAAATTATCTAAATACATTAAACTGAAAAAAGGATTAAAGTTATTATTGATTTATAAAATCTTATTAGAAAACTTACAATTTTTCTAAATTATCTCTCAATTGGGAAAACAGTTTACAAATCTAAAAAAAGGCGAGGCCGAAACATGCGTCATACATCCTCGTTGATGAAATGGTAGGGTCTAGCTTAAAAGATGAAAAATTGCTTAGAGTTAATTTATTGCAAGGAAAAAAATTAAGAGGGGTGAATCAACGAACATGCTCTTAAAAATGTCTCAAAATAAATAAAAAATGATAACAGTCTCTCCAATTTCTTTCTGAGAAGTTTCATGCCAGGGTCAAAGAAATAAAAAGAGATAATAACCTTACGGTTCATAAGTACTGGGAAGGGTTGGAATGAGTATCTTGTCGAAAACAAATCCTTTGCATATCCCCAATTTAAAACTGCACATACTTGGTTATTTTCAAAATTTCTGACGCAAAAAAAAAAAAAAGTCTCAAAAAGAGCAATGGCATAGAAGTGGACGAGGCCAGAAGTGGATCCGTTTGCCAGCCAATATCGAATGAACTTGAAGTAATAATCAAGAAGTGTTCCGCAGCTATGCAGGTATGCTTTCTTCGTGGGATCCATAAGATTACAAATTAGGAAGGATAGTTAAGTATATATAACAATACAATGAAGATCCTTGCCTCTGCATTCATGGCCTGGCAATAGCCAAAATAAAGCTACTGCCTTTCGTTGTAGACATTTAGGTAAATACGCAAAATCGTCGTGGTTCTAAACTTGTCATTTCTTACTTTATTATTATTCGTTTAACCCATTGCCCGGAAGCTTACTCTTGGTCTGAATAGCACGTTTCTCAATAACAAACTCACAAAGTCAGCTTTCCCCACGTAGAGGTTGTAATTCGTAGGAATTTAAAGTTGAAGAAAGGAGTTTAAAAAATTTAAGATATGGATTTTAAACTGTAAGGTTCATCTTTTTTTTAAATTATTTAATCATCCATTCTCATCAAAATTTGGATAGTCTCTGAAATGTTAAATATTTCGTAAATCTAGAAGATGCTCTAGTTAAACGTACAATATCTTTTTATGTTAAAAAAAACTTTCAAAAACTTAGCTGAAGTGACTTCACGCGAGTTTGCCGAACCTAATTGACTTCTAAATAGATAAATGTTACAATTACCTATGATGGCATCAGGTTTCCAATTTGTTAATGGAATGCCGATACGGTATATAAGAAAAAACACGTTTTTATTGGAACAGTATGATTTCAAACATTTAAAAATAGAGTAATATACTTTTTTGCAGAAAGTCCTTTAATGGAGGTAATTATCACGAGTGATGAAAATTATCATTAAGTGAAAAGTAAATGGGATATTTATAGAATAAAATTCGAAATCACTCTATCGGACAGCACTGAAAATTGCAAGAGCTAAATTTATTCGCTAAGCTGTGAACTGATCTTTAATATAATCTTTTAAAATAAGCATCATTCCGAAATTGGCACAGCTGCTCCAGAAAATTATTGCAACCTTTTCCTTAAGACGAAACTGGAAATGCCACTTAAAATTTGCATTTCTGGTAATGATACCTTGCGCGGCGAGATAAATTTTGGCGAAATTCCTTCTCGTTGTCCAAAGCTGTTGGAATGCTTATCTCAACCGACAAAGAACGTCTTGGGATTTGGACTCAGGATGTATATCCTTTTTCCAATCCAGAAGAAAATCCCTTAAGTAATCTCGACTGCTAAATAGAACTCTCCAGTTATCTAAAGGAAAACAGCGACAATTGCTTTTAGGACGTCATTGGATAAACATCAGTTACAGCCTTTCCCTAGAACTCTGTGGGTAACTCAGTAACGTAGAAAAAGAATTAAGGTTACTGCAATTACAGATGATTTTTTATCTCCACCTTTTTCTGTATACATTTCTAAATAAATTGGATAAGATACGTTTTGATCCAATAACTGTATATTGATTATACAAATATTTTGATAGAAATACTGGTAGGAAATATACAATTCGAAACTTTTTTTTAATCTTTTTTGAAATTTTATATGTAGGGGAGAGTCGGGTAGCCTCGCCCACTTAAGGAGTATTGCTTATGTTTCTGTATAATATTGAGTAATAATCAATATTTTCGTATGTTTCCATTGTTTTATCATCTAATTAAATAATGCAAAAAGAATAAACCAAAAAATAATAGTTTAACTTAAAAAAATAGAAATTTAAAAAATTTGATTACTGTATTCAACATATTTTCAAAACTATTGTTTATCATGTTACCAGCTGCATAAATACTTGAAACTTTGTAAATAATCTTTTTTTAATATAACAATTAATGTCCGATGGCCCATTGATTTAAAAAAAATATTCTATACTCATGAAATTGACAGTGGGCGGGGTACCCGACACTCCCCTACATATTTTTTTCTTATTTCATAAATGTTCAAATAAGTAGGTAGCAAACTCTATTTTTCTGACTTTTTAGAACTTCACATATGTATTTTTTAAAATTTAGTATTAAGTTTAAAAAATATATGCAAAGTTTGTAAATATATGTAAAATTATTTCTTAATTTGTATTCTCACATATACAAATATAATATCTTTACATATACAAATATAATATCTTTACATATACAAATATAATACTCCTTACATATAGAAATATAATTTGTACTGTTGTTTGTATATGTTAAGTTGTTACATAAATTGTATCAAATAAGTACGAAATAGTTCATGTTCTCATGTGCTCGTTGAGAAATGTTTAGGTTTAATTGTTTTGTTACGTGAGAAAAAGAATACATCAATTTCACAGAATTGATTAATGCTTTGAAAAAAAGATAGAAAATTTACGAAAAACAGATAAATCTAAATATTTGCAACCTTTTTAAAGTCCAAGAAATCTAAATTTAAAAAATTCAAAATAGTCTGTAAAGTATTCCCGGTGTGTCAGCCAAGAAGATTATAGAGTTAAGGCGTACATAAATGATAGATTATTATTTACGTTTGTTAACTTATTGACATATCAACAACAATACGTTAAGATACGTTGGAGGTCGAACTGTTTTCATGTTACCTCTAAATATTAACACCTTAAAAATAAAAAAAATATTTAAAAATGCTTATTTTCTTAAAAATAATTCTTGAAAAAATATGTTTCATTTTAAAAGTTCAGGTTTTACACATCTTGGCATCAAATACGTGCTTAGTTCTGAGTGTTAAATTGGGCTTCAAGAACACAAGTATGAAAATAGTGAGCTACTTACGAAGTAAACTAGAAATAGATCTCCTTGCTACTTGCTGAGTCGCAATACGAAAATAAAATTTTTAAATATAATTCTCAATGATTTTAGGAATGTTAATTTTAATTTGTAATTTTGTATAGAAATTGATTTTGGTAATTTAAAGCAAACTTACGAATTCGACTACCATTTTGAAGCATTGGAAGTTCAATATAAGGGATACAATCAATATGGATCTTTTCGATATGTTGTAAGTAAGCATAGAAATAGAAATGTTTGATAGTTACTAATGCGCGTATTTATCCCCGGAACTAAGCTTAGCTAAAAATTAGTTGTGGCAAAACTGAAAAAATGAATAGTCTAAGATTATTTTTCGACAAGTACCATACATTATTTAAGTAGAACAAAGGCGATTATATATTTCGAAAAACAGCTCAACAGAATACTACTTTTTAACCAATTTGAGTAGAATTAATTTTAAAAATTTGCTGTCTAACTTTACATTTCTTTGTACTCTAAAGATTTAATTCGAAAACATCTAGATTTTATTAACATTAATAGTGACTTGCAAGTTTCAGATAATGAATTTAATTTGAGAAAAGTTACGGTATTTTAAAAAAATTGTTACATGATCATGTAATTCACTATTTGCTTTTCTTATTTTTTTTAGAAAGTAATTAGTTTAAAGAACATCCTCAAGCTAGTTTAACTATAAAATAATTGTAATTGTAATGTTGTTAGTTAGTTATTCATTCTGAGATTTAAAGTTAGTTAGCACGTAACTATTTAATGATCATTAGTTAGAACTTTTACTCTATTTTTCTCCGTAATTTCGTAGTCTTGAAGACTGGTTTCTTTACTTTAAATTAATTGGGAAAGAGTTATGTTATTTTCCTACTGGTCTCCAATTTTGTTTAAATAATTAAAAAATACAGCAAAGTGACGTTTTCTAGTTTAAAACTATGTTACATTTAAATTTCAGAAACGGATATTTGAATTTGCGAACTTATTAATGGAGTAAAAGCTACACATGCGATAATTACGAATGAGGATTTGAAACTTTAATTTAAATTCTTAGAACATATAATCTACGTTTGAATTGATTAGACTAAATCTTGACAGGCTCTCATTTAATTAAAGTTATCTATCCTATATTATGGTTAGGTAGCTTGAAATGAAATTTACGAAGACTGCAAAAGCAGTTCATTAAATCCACTTTATAAGTAATAATATTTTATAATGAAAATAGTACTAGTACACAGTTATACTGAGCATTTTAACAGTGAGAAAAGGATGGATACTACATTCAATATTTCTTATTTTTTAAATTTTAATTTCAGATATAGTAAAATGCCATTTCCCTTTTAAGCTATTTAAAATTCTGTTTGAAGTAACTCCAGCACTCGGGATATTTATAAATTAGTAACTTTTCAAAACACGAGAGTGCAACGAGGAAAACTATTCTTTCATCCTCACAAAACGTGAACAATGAAAGCAGATTCTTCATCCTGGATCAAAGAGCACTTTCAACGAAGGGAAGTATTTTGTTCTAATAATTACCAAAAGGGAGCTCTTTACCTTTCGAATATTCCATCGTCTGCTCATTTGGCAGTAACCGATGGTAAAGAGTTTTCCACTAGCTCTGACAAAAGTCCAATCAGAGAGATTTTACATGCGACTGGATCCAGAAAAGGGAATTAAATATTAACCTCTTGCAAGTGCGTTTTCCTGTTGACTGAGCAAGAAGTCTAGCGGCAGTCCACTAGACAACTGATGGACGTCCGTAGCTAATCCTTTGGGAAGACTTTTCGGACCATTTTCGGTTGTTTCTGTACAGGAGTTTTCGATTGGAACTTAGGAAAGTGTATATCTTTTTCCGAGTGGCAGTGTTTAAGTGGTGGGAGTTGAACAAATAGCCTTAGTGTCGTTTATGTCCAGGTTGTTGTTCTTTGGAAGTTGCCTCGGTAATAGCGCCTCTGGGGCTTAATATATATTTCTCACAATACGAGTTAAAAGCTGATTCTGGGTTTTAATGGAAGGTAATGGTTAGTGCTACATAGCAAGATTGTAACTCAGTAGAAAACAACTTTTCTGAGACGATTTTGGCAACATGAATAGCTTTAGTTTTGTTTGGCAAACACATAAAACTATTTTTTTCGTACTGGCTTGTCTAGACTGCATCATATACGTTTGATCAGAACATATATAAATATTTATTTCTAAAACAAAACGGATGTACTATTTTTTCCTTCAAGTTAAAAATTAAAATTTTCACGGTATTTGATAAAACAACAATTATCCATTTAATAAACTAGTCGCTGTCTTAAACAATTGTAATATTTTTGCGCCTAAATGTTCTGTTCATTATATGTATTTTTTTTTTAACTCAAAGTGTAATAATTATATAGATGTAAATAAAACAACCAATGATCTTAAGCCCTAATTTAAAATTAACAGTTTTAAAATATACTGTGTTTAACAGAATATGTTAAAGGAGAAGTAATATATCCGAATCTAATGAAAATAATCGAAATAAAATTATAAAATGTTAGTTTTAAATGTCAATAAAAACTAATTATAGAAATATATTTGAATGGGAAAAAACTCAAACAACGCTAGAGGCTTACTAAACTAAACCCTAAAACTAAAATTTTTGGAACTTAGTTTAAGTGAATATTTATTAATTGGACATTTTTTTTCTTTTACGTTACTTAACTATGTGTAAAGGGTTTAATCATGTTTTAACTGACTATTTTTCAATGAATATTTCTTGAAGTTTTTGGACAAGGTCATATTTGTGTATTTTCTTCATTAGAAAATTTATTTTACATAAACGACAAAATTTTTTGTTTTTTGTATAAAGTTTTATCCATTTAAAGATGCATTATTTTTTGATTATGCTTTTCAAAAGAAAAACCTTTGTTGTTACGCCAACCTTATACGTTTTAAAGATACAGTGTGTTTTTGCGTACACATAATTTAAAGTCACATGAAAAAACCTTAGATATTGTCCTTTAATATTGTAGTTATATCAATCAATCTGTATTAAAATTTATTATTTTAAACATTATTTGCGGAATGAAACAGCATAAAACTATTCGTGAGGTAAAATTTTCAAAGGTTTAATAGTGAATATTCTTATTAATTATTTTAATGTTCTATTTTTCATCTTAAGTTTATAAGTTCTATTTTTCATCTTAAGTTCATCTTAAGTTTATATAATTAATAAAATTGATAACTACACACTAAAAAATACACTAGTAATGTTAAATCGTTAAACTGCTAAATGTATTTTGAAATACCATTTCTCAATAAAAGCTAATTTCTTTAAATGTATTTAGAGTTAATTTTCATTTATTTGCTTTTTCTGAAGTTTAAATTTACGTTAAAAACTTTTAAAGCAAGACTAACGAAAGTTAACAAAATCAAGTGCTTCTGATAAAAACTATTTCACATTTTAAACTTTTTTAATGTTACGATAGTTACTTTTTAACAATATAATATATATTTTTATTAGGTAAAGCAGTCACCACTATATTTAATCATTTAGTTACTTCAAAAGCCATAGCAAGATTTATTCCACCTCTTTATATCTCAAACAATAATCACTTTTCTTTTTAATGTAACTCCTAACTGGCGATGAAATGTAAACAGCTCTAATAAATTTAACGCCAAAATCAATATATCGACATACGTTCCTTCTACACACATCTAAGTACTCCACCAGATTTAAAAGCTATTAGCGACACCTAAAATAAAGTCATCAACAAACCTCATTAACTCAAGAATGGAAGTAAAAAAACGCATGTAAAAAGGAGAAAACCTCACCCACCCATATTTATTCAGCAATACTATAAGAACTTCACTAACTTTGGCACGAAAAGCAGTTCGCCAATGAAGTTGTTAACGCACCAAATTAACCGTCTTTGTATGCTTCTAATAACTATGGAAACAGATTGACGGAGTAGTTAGTGATTCCAGCGGCGGTTCCAACCAAATCGCTTTCCTGCATTTCCAAGTTTATTCCTACGGTTTCCATCATTTATCAACAGTTAAAGTGCGTCTCTGGATCGTTGACAGTCCGACATGCGCTTTTACGTGACACCGTCGAAGGTAAGGTGGTTTGATGAACTAACTTGAGGAGGTTCTCTTTTAATTTGTTAGGAAATAATACATTTCGGAAGGCAGAAGGAGCATTATGATTAATTTTTGCTGTAAAGAGAAAACGCAAATTTACTCTGTGTTGGATAATTTCAGGAGGAAACTTTTACCTCGGAGAGCAGTTTGTACTGATCAAAATGATAAAATTTGCATACATATCTGAGCCTTAAAGTTTGTATGAAGATAATTTCGAGCTCATTCAGGCACAAAAGACAAACAATTAATTTCTTTCAATCTTGAATATTAGTTGCAGTATAATTATAGAATTCTATGTAAAGAAGGAAACATGATTATTTAAGAAAAAAAAAAAAACACATCTAGTAGCTTTAAATTCGCATATTGAAAAAATTAAATAGATAAAAGAGAACATATTTAATTTAGTTAAAATTCATTATTTATTTAAAAACTAGAAAGAAATAGTTATGTTACGAGCAACTAATTCACAGTCCGTGTTATACATCCTTAAATTACACCATTTTCATAATGGCTATATGAAAGAAATATGAATTTTGTAAAATAAAAAGTGTTTTGTAATGAACTGGCACAATTCATGTTTTTAGTATGCCTGTCAAATGTGAAAAATAGCACATAAACTAAGATTTCAAACGAAATGTTAATGGGAAAAAAATATCTACTAAAGAAAGCAAGGCTGAAAAAAATATAACCAGTTTGATACTAGGAAAAAATAGAGAAGACTTATAAGTAGTTTATTGGAAATATCTCTGAATTCCCTCTACCATTGCAATCATATTTAATAACAGTTAAAACTCTTCTTTGGATTGTTTACAGTCTGACATGACTTTTACGAAGCCTCGAAGTAAGGTAGTTAGATGAACCAACTTCAGAAGAGTTTCTCTTTCAATTTGTTGAGAAATAATACATTTAAGAAAGCAGAGGGAGCATTATGATTAATTTTTGTTAAAAGAGAAAACGCAAAGTTACTCTCTGAAATGGATAATATCGGAAAGAAACTTTTCCCTCAGAGAATAGTTTGTGCTGATCAAAATGATAAAATTTGCATACATATCTGAGCCTCTAAGTTTGTATGAAGGTAATTCCAAGCTCATTTGGGCTCAAAAGATAAACAATTAAGCATCTTTTATGTCTTGAATATTAGTTTCAGCATAATTATAGAATTCTTGATTAAGAATAAAATCATTATTTCATAAGATGTTTATTAATATATGAAATGTTTTAGAATATTTTTGATTTGTATTTTCTGTGGAAATACAAAAAAAGTATTTAAATGAAGTGATTTATGAAGTCTCATTTTTTATCTACACGATTATTTACCAGTTTGACATGTGAATATATAATTTTATTTCTTTGCGCATGATATTTTTCCTACCTCAAGAATTTTCCTCAAGGAGTTTAGACGTAGCACAAGCTTTTACCTCAGAGTTGGAAAAAATGTAAAGGTAATTATTTTAAGTGAAGGGCGCGCCTTCTTGTGCTGCACTCTTGAGTCCTTTTAGCTCTGTGTGTACAATCATCTAGGAAGGTCCTTTACTGATCACAGAAGCATAAAATCTACTGAAATCAGTTTGCAATTGGTTGCGATAAAACTTTGCTACTTTTTTAAATTTTGTTAAAGGTTTTATTTTATTTTATAACCGTCTTTGAACAGCCCAATATTTGGGTTTACGACTACTAATGTTAAACTCCATAGCCTTTTCATTTTGAACCGAATCCAGAAGACAAGAGAACTGTTGGCTCAAATATTAGGAGAAATTCACCTTCGTGGGGGACTTTTTATGGAACTAACCCAAAATTGCGTTACATTGAGAGGAAGACCACGAGAACCTCCTATGGTTAGCCTGAAGGCAGGGGACTTTAATAATCCATGATCCGTCTACCACTGAGGATATTTCATGTCAGCACTGTGGTTGATGCAAGCAGGATGCGGAATTCGTATCGACCAGCCATTGCTGGGATTCGAACCCGTTCCACCTCATTGGAAGGTGAACGCTCTATCTCCTGAGCCATTACGGTTTAAAACTTTTCATCGCAACTCTACAATATTTAGGATTCGTAATTTCAATTTTCTTCGATTTTTTTTCTTTTTTGAAACACAGTTGCTCAGGAGATATAGCGCTGGCCTCTTAAATGAGGCTCTCCAGGTTCAAATCCCATCAATGGCTGGCTAACAGGAATTTTGCTCCTAACTTGCACAAACCGCAGAGCTGACTAAAGTTATCCTCAGTCGTAGACGGAGAGTGATTTAGAACTCCCTTGCTGCTGGGCTTACCATGGCAAATTTTTGTGGTTCTCCTGTCCATCGTGGGTTAGTTCCATCAAAAAGTCAACCTCGAAGGTATTTTGTCCCAATTCTTGATCCAGGAGTACTCATGTCTTCAATTTTGGATTTGAAAATACTAATTGTCATAACATATACTTAAAAAATAGTATAGCGTTAAATAATAAGTGTAATAAACCTAACAATAAGTCGGCTGTTTAACGCCGTTTATAAACTAAAATTATATCCTTATTTAATTATTATTATTACTTGTAGGGTGAATATGTGTACTTTTTTATAATTTTCGTAACATGGACTTTCATTTAAGCTGTAATTCCATTTTATAAAAATATTTCAAAAGTTATTACTTTCAGTCTTTAAAACTTAATTTAGGAAACATTATGTAGTAAATATTTTTAAAGTTCGTCTAGATGGTGGATTAAAAAAGTTTTAAAAGAAACTAAAGCGAACTTTTCATTTAGCCTATTCCAATTTATAATATTTGCAATTATGTTCAAATGATCAACCAAAGGACAGAAAAAACAAAAAACTCTCCATTAATTTTCCCTGAACGGAAAACCTGTGTTAAGTATTAAGCAGGATAGTGTGTGGAAACTCGCTAAGTGAGAATCCCATAATGCATTATTCACGTTAATGGTGGCCACCAAAGAACATTGCTAAGCTTTTGGACATAATAGAGTTATTTTTTTCCCCTTTCTTTACTTTGCCCCATCTGGCAACTCTTAGATTTTCATCTCTTGATCATTATTTCAGTAGGTTTTGGAAACTAAAACTGTTAATATTAACGAGATTGACAATTATAACGATTTTTTTTAAAATGGCGTATGAATTTATGAATAGAAATAACGATTTAAATGAATTATATATAAGAATATATGATGGATACATAATGATGTATGTATATTTCATATTGACAACCTTTTTGAAGGGAAGCCTTTCACTATTCAGCTAAGTTTTAGCATGAATAGTAATGATAATGGTAAAAATAGTTAACAGAAAATAGCTTTTGAAATGATAATGTGTGTTTGAACGACGACTTGTCAAGTTTTATTAGGGTCATCGCAAATGGGTTTTATTGGACATCGTTTGTTTGGCGGCAGAAATCAGTGCATGAAAGGAATAAATTATTTATTACTGTATTATAGGTAACAAGTATTCTTAGATCTAACGTAATTTAACATCTAGAAAAAATATTCAAAAAGCAGAACAATAACAAACCAATGTGGCATAAAATAAGAGGAATTTCATTTGCATAATGAAATTTTTTTAGACTCATTTAAGAGGTAATTTTTATTAATGTTGATATCAAACATGAGCTGGCTTGTTTTAAGCTGAAATGTCATTGCACCAGGCTTGGAAATAAAGTAGTGAGGCGAATATATTTTCCGTATCGCTTTAGCATAAAGACGTAAAATATATTATCAATTATACGCTTATACATACGATTGATACTTTCATATTTCACTCTTATATTTATTTGTATTCATTTTTATTAATATTATTATTTTTATTTTTTTTACTTTTTATTTCTTCATTTTTTATAGTTTATTTTATAACCGGAGTTAATCCCTCGACACAAGTTTGAGCTTACGACTATCACTGTTCAACTCCGTGGCCTCATCATTTTGAACCCAACCCAAAAAAACAAGGGGGCTGCTGAATTAATTATTAGGACACATTAGCCTTCTTAGAGGACTTTTTATGAAATTAAACCGCATTTGCGTTAGATAGAGTGGGAAACCTTGAAAGCCACTCATGGTTAGCCGGGTGGTAAGAAGATTCTAACCCATAATCCGCACATCATTGAAGGTATTTTACATCAGCACTGCTGCCGGTTGAGCAGAATTCGTATCAACCAGATATCACTGGTATTCAAACCTGGGTAATCTCATTGGGAGGCGAAAGCTCTAGCCAATAAGCAACCGCGGCTCAATACACATGTAGTAAAAATATTTATAAAGCAGAATAATAACTTGTTGTTTATTATACTGACTCATTATACGCTTTGAAACCAGATACGGTGTCATGATTAGTTTTAAGTTTAACCTAAAAGGTTTGCTGCTTACTTGATAGAAGAAATTCTTTTTTTTATAAATTAAAACAAATTATAATTTCAAAGGCAACAATAAGGATCTGTACAATAAAATTAAAACAAAAAGATCGTGATTCTGATCATTAATAAATCAGTCAAATAAGTTTCAAAATGATTTCCCTTATAATGATTTCCCTTATAGTATCTAAGAGTTTATATCATTTGCATTATTGTAAATTTAATAATAATATTTTTTTTAAACTTTTCTGTAATTTTTTACTCGTGCTATCTTAAGTGCAATATACCAACAACTTCTTCTATTAAGTTATCTTTCAAAGGATTAAGACGAAAATCAAAATTAATTGCGTTAAAATCTGTCAATTATTGGTGCAATTTATTAGAGGAGAACTCAGTAACAGGGCCATAATTAGCGCCGAATACAAAAGATATTCCAAAGAATTTTTATTGATTACCATTTTTTGAAGAAGACGCGTCGCGAAAAGAAACGGAGATGACAAAAAAATTGTCGAAGAAAAATGCCATACAGAAGCAAATGATCCAGTGGATTTCGAGTGAATCGAATGCTGATTAGAGTTGTCTACGGTGTGGATAAATGAGGATCTAATTGATCCGTGAATAGAGCTAATGATCTGAAGCCCCTGAACTGGTATTTTTTCTCTACTTAAAGTGGACATAGAGAAAAAGGATCCCGGTCAAGAGAGCTGATTGGAATCGTAATTCTTGCTTGATAGAAGGGATTATTTTTTTCTTTCACTCTCTTTATCTTTCTCTTCATTCTGGCCTGACTCATTAATGTGTGATTAATCAGATTTTTCTTTTGCTGTTCGCGATTTTCTCCTTCCTTCAAAACTAAGTTTTTTTTTCCGTTCGTTTTATTATTTTCGTTCTTCTTGAGCAGACAGTTTCTTGCGTGATTTGGTTCATTAAGTTAGATTTGTGGTAAGATGAGATGATGAAGAGATTTGTTGATTAGCGTTGTTCAAGAGTTCGTTCGTAAATCTAATAATAGTTTCTTTTTTTTTTCTTTCGAGAATTTAAAATTAGATAGTTGCGACTGCATTTAAGATTTTAATGTGATTTAAAAAATGCCTGACAGCTGAGTTTGAAATCTAATTGTGAATCTATCTTTAGTTATCAGTATTTTTTCTACGCACAAATTAAATAAGTATATAAGATACTTGGTAATATCTGCAAGCTTATAAAGCATATAATATCTAGAAAATTGCAAAAGTGATTGACTTATAAAAATATATATATCAGTTCAATTTCAATATTTTCATTTTTTTTAAAATTATTTTAATCCAACTCATTGTTCTAAATTGTAAAGAAAAAGGTACTGAAGTTGCATTTTTATGAACACAGATAAAATATACCTGATTAAATCTTTTATATAGTGTTATTTCGATCAAAAAACTGTTAGAATAAAACTTTTATACGCGATTATTTTCTCTTATTTTAGTAGATAAAATTTTTTGTTGTTGTTGAAAACGATTTTGTTTGAGAAATGCAGACAATTTCCTATTCTGGGTCTCTTTTTATTTTTCAAAATAAAATACTTTTCATCAGGAATTCAAGTCAATTACGCATGTTGCGTTGAAATTAAATTCCACGTTCGGTAAATTTTGAGAATAAAGAATTCTGGAATTCATTCTTCATCTGCTACTTGGCATCAGGAAATGTTCGAAGATACAGATTTGTTCTTCCTATCACTGAAACCGAGCACGCAAAATTTACTTAGAACTTTTAATCGAAATTATCACCGTTTTAATGATGTTATTTAAAACATCCGTTCAAGAGCCGTGAAATATGATGGAGACAATATTAAAGTTTTTCATTTTCAGCATAATATGTAATTAAAATTAAATTTATTAGTTTACGCGTTGTCTTATTCCTTGAGTATAATTTATTTAAATAGTTGTAAGAATTTCAATTAATATTTGTATATTGTTTGCAAGCAAATTATTTAGATAAAAGCATTATATTTCGTATTATCTATAAGTATTATATTTTTAGAAAACGATGCAACATGATTGGTAAGTTATATTTTCCAGTGTTTTAATAAGATTAAAATTAGTGTAAATCGAATAATAATATATAAAGTGTTTGCTTTTTATGAGTCGTGTGTGAAATCAAGCATTTTTACTATGAAGTTTAATGATAACGCATATAATGTTTTTGCAAGATTAAATTTTAACTTCTTTATTAAATAATGACAAATTTATATTAATTCCATTACCAGTGATTAAAAGACAATCCATGATTTAGAAGATCAATAACATTAGGTAGAGATGAAGACTAAGAAATAAATCTCATATTTAACTTGATGGTAAAAGGGCTCTAATCCTCGATTTTTTTAGCACCAAAACCTTCGGTTATTGAAAACCTTGATATTTTTTTGATGAAATAATCAAGATTGTTTTATATAATTTACATCAGTAATTTAAATTACTGGTCTAAACTTCAAAAAAGGACACATTGTAACAGTGCTTGAATCGTTTTACACATTTAATTAGGAACATTATTAAACCGATTTTCGAAGAATAAGCATTTCGATTTTTTTTATATTTCATAATTTAAGGGTTTATATTTAACTTATAGAATCTACTTTTTCATTTGCTTAAGCAGACGTACAAAGACAGCTATCTACATTGTACATGCGTCGGTTACATTTCTTACAGATTCAATGCTTAATAGGTCAAATATTTAATCTTTATGTGTAACAGAATATAAAGTCATACTTGTTTTAATATCAAAATGATGATAATATTTACAATTATTCTTATCTTAACAGCTTCCTATTTGTAGATTTCTAAGCGTTTTTGTAGGAATAAGTTTTCAGTTATTTTCTATTAATTATTCATTTTATGATTAATAATTCATTATTTTATACTCATTTCTTCGGGTTTTCGATTTCAGAAATTAAATAAAATTGAGAACAAAAATGAAATAACCCGAATTAAATAAAATTTATGTTATACCGTTAGAATTAAAAGCAATTAAACTAAGAGAAGTGTAATTAAGGATATGAATTTAAGTGACATACATCTATATAAATTAAATTATTGAAGCATCATTAAAATTGTTAGAATTATCGTAAGTGACTATGCAATGAGTCATAAACTTACTAAATCTCTTAAATGTAAGTAATTCTTGATGCCATAAATGAAGGACACTTCAGAGGATCTTAACTATGTTACAAACTTAGTCCGCATATTTCTAATGCGATTGATAATGACAATTTACAATTTATTTACTAAATACTCTACTATGTTAGGAATTAATTTACAAAACATTTTAATTAGGATATATGTCTGTTTACAAAATACTCAATACGTTGGGAGTTTATTTTATAAATAATTTTGTAAACGGTTATAAATCATTATATTTAATACCTTTCTATTGTTTAGAATATTATTTACTGTTAATAACAAGGCGAAACCCATATTTTTTAAACATGGAGACAAGTATATAAAATCTCTGAAAAATTTTCAAACTAGAAATTCTGAAGAATGTTTAATAATTTTTTAATTATATAGTATTTTTAAATTAAATAGATTATATAAATTTAATTAAAGTAACAAAATATATTTTATTGTGAATTTTACCAAAATCACTACCAAAGCCCTTTAGAAAAAATTACCTAGCTTTTTGGCGCTCCCCAAGAGCCAGAAAAACGCTAGATTTTATTATATTTTGGTACTTTTGACTATACTTCTTTTCTCATTACAGAATAAAAATTTTTTAGTCCAATCAAATTTCAAGTGGTGGTGAGTTTTTGAATGTTATTTTTCTCAATTACATAAAGCTTTAACTTTAAAACAATACTTCGTAAAAACTCAATACTGCTCAACATTAAAACGATGCATTTTAAAAACTGAAATGAAAAAAAGATAACTTAAGGAAATTTATATTAATAATAGATAATTTTAATAATTTTACCATAAATTTTACTTAATTTAGTCCGACGAAAATTGTAATTTTTAGGGCCAATTTACATTTCTAAATTTAAAAAAAATACATTTATATTTTTTTCTAAATGTATTTTATTTATTTATTTATTTATTTTTTTTTTTTTTGAAATGCTGATGACAAGATAAAATTATTATCAGTAATTAAATACAAAGTTGTTAATATTAAAACACAATGCGTTCAGGTTTTTATAAAAAATTAGAAGCATCGTTTTCAGTTTTCTTCAAATATCTTGCATATTATTTGTTATTGGAAAAAAAAAATAATTAGTCTGGCTGATTATTTGTTATTGCATATAATTTGTTATTGGAATCCTTATTAAAAATGTTTCAACTAATGTAAATTTCAAACTCAAATAATGTGTCTCAAATAATGTTTTCCTGTAAACATAGAAAGTTATTATTTCTCTTAAAAATAATAATTAATTAAACCACATAAAATCATAGTATCTTTCAAATACCATAATAATTTAGAAATGAGGTGAAATTTATAATTCAGCACAAGTAAGTAAAATTTTAATCTCTCGAATTATATTCTTCTCTACTAAAAATTCTAAAATTCTAAAAAAGACTTTTTACCTGAGAATGCATATTCAATACTTAATTTGAATAAAAAAATTCTCAGCATAGCTAGATGATTGATTTCAATTTACAAAAGTCTTTAGAATACCACTTATTATAACCTATAATTAGTCTATATTTCAAAGTGATTCAAAATTTTATACTACAAAATATCAAAATGAGCAAGAGTTTAATTTAAAACTCAGTTAATTAAAGTTATTCAAAGCATTCTGTTTCAGAAAGTGATTAATTTCAATTGAACAGTATTGCTAAATGAATCCAGAGAAGCGTTAAACAGGATTTCAAAGACAGAGAAAACAACTTCCTCTATTCATAATCCCATAATTGAATTTTAAATAAACTAATTAGTTCCGGGCGATATGTTGAGTTTAATTGTTCCTAATTCATTTCTCCATCAGAAGTACTGTTAAAATGTGAAAGCGGATGTTGTAGCTTTTATGTATAAAATTGCCTTCTAAAACAAAGATTTTCTATTCTTTAATAAGATTTTCTGGAAGACTTGGAGAAAACAATCCAAAACATGGTGGTGTTCCCCCTGATTAAGAGAGAGGCGTTTTGGTGAAGTTCTAAAGAAAGAAGGAAAAAAAAATGTAGAGAAAGATGTTTCGCAGAAGATTTATTCCTTACTAATTAGTCCTCGTAATTCAATATAGCAAACATAATTAATTAAGCATCTGGTGCCTCCACAGCTATTCTTTGTAATTTGCATTTCATTCTTTGGGAAGGACAAATTATAGCTCAAAAAAAGAATTAGAATACTAAGAAAAAACTGCTTCTTCTAATGATTGGATGGAATAATTTTACGGTTGCTACTATTTTGTAAGCAAATCTATGTTGCTTTCTTCTTGTTTAAAATAATTTAAGTTTATTACTGTACATTCTTAAAAGAAACTTTTTTACATTTGCTTAGCTCGATTAGAGCATTTTCAGTCGCTTTATTTCTTTATTTAAAATTTTGTATTTTTGTAAAATTAGATAAGGATTTACGGATTAACTTTTCAGAGACATCTTTAAGATTGTAATAAAAATTGCGTAAAACTATTTTGTATTTTTTGTATTAATTTAGAATAAACCTTTATAAGTGAATACAAAGTATAGAACAAGCAAATAATTGAAAAAATAATGACAATAGCTTCTGATAACGAATGAAATCGTTGTTAAATTTATCACGAGAGAATCATTTAATTATTCAAAAAATACCTGAATAAAAATAATTAATAAAAAAAATATAAATTAGTGAATAATAAAGTTTCTTACAACATTATCTTGAAAATAATTGTCAAAATAACTAACTAAGAACACACGCATTTTCTATTAAGATATAAAAGGATATTATCATGGTATTTGATAGAAAAGTATACACATCACAAATGTGAAGATTGTTTAATCAATAATAATACATAATTTATTTAGTAAATGCCATTAACTTAATGACTAAAAAATTATTAAAATTAAAAAGTTTTGCTATTTTTAGCTATGGCATGCGTGTTTAACATAATTTTTCGTTGAAACTTATTCTTTGGATTTTCAAACATATAATACATCTGCTAAAACAGTTGAAACATATCATTCAGCTTTTTTAAGTACACAGTTTTATATTTTTGGCATTATTTTTATCTCCGTCTCCATAGTTTAAACTTCAATACTTTGGTCACAATTGTTGACATATTTCAAAACAGCTAAAATATTTAAAAATATTTTATTCAACATTAAATTTTTTTTTAATCTATGAATAATTTTTTCATCCAAAAATCTTATGGTCACACGTTTCTATAAAAAAACTTATCACGTTAAGTAGCAAAAAAACAGCTCAGGACGTGATAATTTCTTTTAGAGTTTTTTTTACTAAATAAATTCCTCATGCTTTACGAAAAGGTGAAATAAATTTTAACGGCAGAAATTTATCTTCATCAAATAATTATAAAACATAAATTCTTAAATATTAAAAAATTGATAACTTGTTTTTTGAAAAAAGATTGGTAGACGATAAAGTTTTATTACTTAAAAAAGTAAAACAAAGTGTAATGCGCACTTCTCTTTACTTTGCAATTACAATGTAAGCACTTAAACACAATGATTTTTTTTTATCAAAATGGTTATTAAAAGAAACAAAAATTACTTTAGGAATTTGAGGAAAAAGGTATTTAAGTTGATTCTATAGTTATATTTATTTTATTCGTCATCGTTACTTCGCGTAAACATACTCGCAATGAAATATTTAATCCAAATTATCCAAATTTCGATTTAATAAATTAAATTGTTTAAAGCGATTATAAGCAAGCAAGATTAAGAGCAAATGAATATTCATATCTTATATATTGCTATGCAAAAGAAAATTTATATATTTCCAACTCACACACGAATACAAATTTTAAGCCTTTTTTTATACTCCTAAAAACACGTTTGGTTAAAATAAAAATTAAAAACGATGAAGCATAAAATTTGTTATGACGTTAGAAACCTTTCCCGCTTTTCAACTGGAAATGCTCAACAACTCTTCATCAATTTAGCGCAACGATTCCAAAAGACAAAACACATCAATGCAACAAAAAGCTTTTTCGAGTGGAAGAAGAGTAAAACGAAGGGATAACAGCAAAGCGCATGCAAAAATTGCGGAATGTAAAACAACCTGTCAATTACACTTACCCCTGAGACATTCCAAATTCTACATCTCGTCAAAAAGGGGATGTAGCAGAGAGAGGGAAAAAACTTGTCGCAACTCTTCCAGCGATTTCTACACCAATTATTTCCCAAAAACATTCCACTATGCACTTATTCACTTGGATCCAAACGAATGAATCACTCTTTCGACTTGATGAAGGTTGAAAATGGGGGGACAGGAGGGGGCACATGCCCCCCTCAGGCTATGGAATGGCAATAGGGATAGAAGAGCCACTCAATTTAAGCGTGTTTTGTCTCTCGTTGGTTTTAACAGTGTCGACGGGAAAGAAGTGGGCAAGAAGCTGCACTCCAAACTTGATTGTCACTATCTATTTTTCGTAGTGCCCACGTTTGTTCGAAATTAAATGTGTGGGATTGCTGCGGTTCTTTGGAATGACAAGACGAAGAGATTCGTAAACTTGATTATTTACTTTTTTTTTTAATTAAAATGCAATGAATGGTCTGTTTAGTGAAAGGAAAGAAATATTATGAAGGACGTATATAAATGGATGTCTAGGTCAAAATAGAAGAAAAACAAAAATTTTCTTTTTATTATTAGATTATGTGTTTTGTGTTCCAGACGAAGTTTCTTTATTTTTTAATATTTTCTGATTTTAAATATTTAATTTAGATTTGATTGCCAAACTTCTGAAGTTTCTGATCTATCATACCATTTTTAAATCTTACTGTGAGCTGCAAACCAAAGGAACTATGAATTTCTTTTCAAAACGTTTTTCATTTACAGTCGTTAGCACCAAGACTTTGCCATGGTGCAAGGTCTAGCGTCCGCATTCTCCGTCTTCGTGCACATTTTTCGGATTCGAAGTAACTATGGTTACGAACTTTCACTGAATGTGAAAAATAATCGGAAAAGTCCTGGTTTCATATCCTGAATAACCGATGGAAGTTCCTTCATTCTCTATATTAACTGTCCTTACTGAGGGAGCAATGCTGTCTCACCTAGTATTTTTCATATTCTATGAGCTGCACAATCAGTCTTCCCGATGAGCAGACCTAGTGCGTTCTCCAGTAGTGGTATCCACTCTTTCAGGACCACCACAATGGGTGAGATACATAGTATGGTGCGCCTAAGAATGTATGGTGCGCCACCTAGTATGGTGTGCCTAAAAGAGTAGCAAACAAATCTAACTTACTAATACCTGAATGACGACTGATCGGGAGGACAATGGGAACAAAAAAATAAAACTCGTCAGCTCAATGTAGGAATCAAAATCGGCCAACTGGAGTGTGGACTAGATCAAACAAAACTGCCCTCGAGCTACTATTGCGATCCCCGGTTTTGGATTACTGATTTAGATAAAAAAAGAAAGTATTCAAAATAGCAAGAATGGTATAAACAAGTGATAATCACTGAAAAATAGTTTTTTTCTCCAGTGCCCACCCGTGTTAAATTTTTTCGTCAATTGAGGCACTTACAGGGCAGATTTGTTGGTCTTTCTTTCAGGGGCACCATATTAGGTGGGCCAACGTTGCTCCGACAATAAAGACAGATAGTATAGGATGGAAAGAATATCCATGCCTTGCCCGGGATTCGAACCCAGAACCTTTCTGATGCAAGGGAAGATCCCTAATACCTACACAGGTCGGTCGGACTGAAAAATATTACTAAATACAAAAAATTTAAATTTTGCATTATATAAGAAAGAATGAGAAACTAAGGGGATTAAGTAAAAATTACCTGATTCTACGAAACAGCTTGAAAAAAGATGTTTTTTTTTTTACATCTTATATCGGTTACAATGCAATACAATATTATGGTTCAAGGTATAAAAGTTACGGCTAAATATTTCACAGATTTTTTGCTTCTATATGTCATTAAATACGTATTGTGTCATTTTAGGACTCAAACTAGTACTGATGTTTACAGGTGCCTGATTTGAGAGTGGAGTGTTTATTCTTTAAGGACAGCTTATAGAAATGTAACTAAATTTAAAAAAGTATTAGTTTTAATCATGGTGTTATTAAATAAATATTAAAAGGAAGTTTAACATGTACATTTTTAAAATTTATTCAATGAGTACAGAGTAAAGAATTAAAGCTGTTACCTTTAATAAAATCAAACTGAATCAGTTTTGATTCATTGATAATGATGATTTATTTTATAAAAAATGTAAAATAATGTGCTTTTGTAATACTATAAGCAGAAACTTCATATAAAGGACATTTGAAAATGCACCAAATTAATAAAGATAATAAAATATATTTTAAAAATTAAAATGTAATAATAAAATGACCTACTTATACTTGTTTTTATAAACCATTTCAAACCATCTTAACATATGAATATGCAGTTTCAACATGTGTATATGTAGTAGAATAAAATTTCTAGAAAAATTTGCATAATTTCATGCGATAATGTCGGTACTTGAAACCATAGTTTATTCATAGTTCAATTCATAAAAATAGTTTATTAAAATTGAAGAGTTTATAATTAAAATTAACGATAGTTAATTTGTAGAATAACCTGACTAAAACTGGTACCGTAGGAAATTTGAAGCAATTTCGATCGATAATATGATATAATACGCTCCAGAATTTCTAACAATGGGTTGGATGATAATAATCTCCAGGCATTTAGGAATTAAATTTGTTTCATCTAAAAATTATGAATATCAAAGCTTTTCTTTTCAACAAAACAGTAAATAATGCAATACTTTGTTAGAATATTCAAAAGAATTCTTCCAATTATCTTTAATTACTTGTCATAGGTTAAATTACTGAAAGCCTCAAATAAAAAAGCATAACTAAATAAACATAAAATTATGGAAGAAGTTTCCCAACTTGGATGAGGGGAAACTAAATATGTAAATGAAAAGAGGGGTTGCGACTGCAGTACGAATATTCCCTCTGGCAAATTGCTATTCATTTTTTTTTTGAAAATCGTTACACGACAACCCTTTCTATTTATTGTCACGTGACAAGTAGAGTTCTTCTATAAGCCTCATCTTTGAAATATCATCCACATAGTCCGCCTAAAGATTGTGCGTTGAGATAATCCGCTGGGGATTAGAGAAAAAAACAGATGAACAATCTCGCTTTTCCCTAATTATCTTGTATTTTTAAAATAATATGTTCAAGAGATTTCAACGGCTTTTATCATGCGTAGTTTTTAATATAAATGTTTAAACTCCTTCTACATCTGCAGCATAATGTAAATTTTATGATATTTTTAATCATCAAAAGAGGCACTTTCTGAAATTATTTTATTGTAGTTTAGAAGTTATTTTAAGTATTTTTATTGAGAGAATAAAATTACTAGTCTTCCACTCTCTACGGGTATTATTTTTAGGAAATAAGGTTGAACTTTATATTTAAGGTTAAGTCCGCACTCATCAATGGAAAAATTTATTTGGAAAAAATAAAGTTATGTTTTCATGGATGACGCTTAATTCGAAATTGATATTGATTACGAACTATACTTTAAATGGTTCGATGCAAATTAAATATTGCATAGTACTCTGAGAGAAAGTACTACTAAAAAAGAGTGGTCTAAACTACTATAAAAGAGTAAAATGTACCGTGTTTCTGGCTCTTTGGGAACACTAAAAAACTCAGTAATTTGTAACGAAGAGCTTTGGTAATGATTTTAATAAAATTAAAAATAAAATAGGGTCTTGTAATATATAATAAAATTTAGTAATTTATAGTGATACCTTAGGGCATGGCTTACTATTACTATTTTTTGTAAATTTACCTATTAGTGAAGAAAAATATAATGTATGACCATTTTTATCTTCTTGGACGAAAAAATAATTCCTTACAATCACAAATTGTAACTAAAAAGTAGTAAAAAAGACGCTAAATTTTGGATTTTACATGGTAATTGATAGTCAGGAAGTTTTAAATGTTTTTCTATTTTTAAATGCTCCCTTAAAATAGTGTAACTGGATGTCCACATTCTTAGAATTTTCATTCAAAAGTTATGGTAAAATAACCGGTAGCAGTCTGTCCCAATTAACCGTAAAGTTTTCGGTAAAGAAAATTTTTCACCTTTACGGCTTTAAATCTGTTTACAACTAGTATGGATTCAAAACTGTGAAAAAGATATTTAACTGGGCATTGCAGCTAGGCTTTTCGTTAGGTTATGAGTATTGGAGTTAGATTCTGGTTGACTTGTGTTTTATCAAATGAACCGTGGAATGAGGTTTAATTAATTCATCTCGTTATTTCACTAATCGTAAGAGATAAGAAATACTAGGTTTTTTGTTTTAAGCAGATTTATCGTATTGCCATCTGTGGCTGAGTGAGAGTTTCAACCAGAGAGTACCATGAATACGAAACTATATGGCTTTTTTAACAATTTACAACTTGCATGATTTCAATACCATAAAAAAGAAATTTAACTGGACATAGTTTAGCGGCTTTATGGTGCTGACATCGATGCATGAATGAGAGCATCGTATTCTAATATTCCAGGGTCACGAATTCTGCAGTGAAGACACTTGAAACTCTTGATGTATTGAAGCGAATGGAGAAAAGATCGTAAAGTCAACTCTGCGACTCAAAACTCCGTAATGTCATGAGATAGACAGATTAGCTCTCTCAGCTATAATATGTGCCCATCTGGAAGGAACTAAGTGGCATTAGGTAGAGATAGTTAGTGCGATAAAGTTCTGGTTGTTTAGCCGTATTAGATCATCTACTCATTTGAAAGTTAATATACCAAACGAAATTACGACAAAGAAATTTAGAACCATATTTTATGATTTTTTTTCCGTCTTGAAAAAAAAAAAAAAAAAAAAAATCTATTCACAACTTTGAAGTAAACAGTACAAGGATAAAATATGCTTTATCTTAAGTATTTTGTGTTAACTTGTATTATGCTATGATTTGTGTTATGTATGACAATTCATATTTTATTTTGTATTTAAAAAAAACAACAACGTCATTGACTGACCACTTGTAAAATTCTACCTCTTCCTTTGAATATTGCAAGAATTTAACTGTGACTAAAAAGAATTTAAATAAAAATAACTGTACAGCTATAATGTATGACTATTTTTTTTCTAACTATTGAATGAAATATTTTACTGAAATACAAGCTTAAAATAAGCAGACAAAAAGACAAGTTTAACAAGTTTTGTCTTTGGTAATTAAATTCAAAATATTTTTTAAACAAGGGCAATTTTTTATCTTTTTTAAAAGATATAAGAATAATATGGTTTTTCTACGACAGAAAATGGATGAAGAGAACTATCTAAAAAAGATAAAAGCTTATCTATGAAGAGTATAATAAAATACATAAAAGTTTAATATGAAACATGAACTGTGATATGAAAAAACTTTGACTGGTAAGCACCTAACAATTTTATAAATTTGTTTTAATTCCAAGGATTATAATTCTAGATAAAATATCATGTATAAAGGTTTCAAAAAATTTTGAAAATAAATATCTTGATACTTACAAAAAATTTCTTATAAAATTTATCAGTTTTTAAATAAGTGATTAAAATTCCACACAAAGGTGTTACTAAAAGTTATTATGAAAAACAATGAGATTTGAAAAACAAAGAGATACAAAGAACAGATTTTTTAAAAACGCAAAATCCTATTTATAATAGATTTAAACCAATACATTCAAACTTAATCGAAAATACAAAACAAATTCGAATATTTTTCTACAACGAAAAGCTTTTATGAAAGAAAAAAGATGGAAAATAATAAAGCAAAGCAATTTTTCTTCTACTAGAAACAAAGTCAACAAGACAAACAAATACCTTAAATAATTATTTTTCGTATCGAAACTAAAAATAGAGAATAAAAATGTTTTAAAATCCTGTTTCGAGAAAAATATTCAGTGAAGTAAAGTAGTTTCAGTTGTAGCAAAAGGATTTCTGCTCTCAAAAAATAATGAATTATTTATTATAATAAATGAACGTCGTTTGGTAAATGTAAAAATGAAAAATAATTCTAGAACACATTTCAGTAAAATTAATTGGAATTCTCTTAAAAACAAACACATCACCTAATAAATGATTTTTCTTTAATCTTATTTATAAAGATGAAATTAAAGAGCCTACGTTAGGACAGAAAATTGTGATTTTCAATTAAAATTTTTCTTTTCGTTTTTTATTAAATGTAACGGAGATGTTTTGCATACTTTTTATTGTTATTATAGTTTATTTTCAAGAGATTAAAAGTACTTTTCAGAAGGAATAAAAGAGCAGCAGCGTTAAAATTTTCGCGAAATACTATCAAATTTTATTGCATATGCGATGGCTTAAAATTTAAAAGTGGACAGAAAAATTTTTTCTTTCACAAAATTAAAATTATTTTTAAAGAAAGTGAATTTAAAATAAAGAAATGAATAACAAGTATGGTTTTTAGTTTGAAAATGAATTCCAGTGAAATTGTAGAGAATGAGCAAAATAAAAAAAAAAATTGTTATTAAGCATCAAATAACTTTTTGTGATATTTTTTGAAATGACGTTTAAAAATATCTAGGATTACTTTTAAACCTTAAAAAATCCTTATTTTGACCTTATTTTTACTTTTGAGGTTTAACAAAGATGGATTTATTCAGCAGAGAATATCGCTACGGATTTAAATATGTTCCTCATTAGTTAGAATTGTATAAATAAAGATGAATTTATTTGCTTAATCTTCCATTCTTTAGTGAGAATCTATTTTAAAAGAAATTTAAGAAAGAAATTATGAATTTGTTTGTATATTAATAAGTTACATATTTTAATTTCATTTTATTATTTTATTTCAATTTTCAACATTTATAAATAATAATTGTTTATTGAATAATGTTTATTTAAATAAGGCTGCTTATAATTTCTTTACATTACTCATTAAATTATATAAGGTGGCATACCTTACATTCTTTTTGCGAATGTTTAAAAAAATAAAACATGAAAATAAAAACTTTTTACACTTTATAATATTTTACACACATCGTAAACGCTATATTTAAAATTAACATCCATATTTTGAAGCTGGAACACCAAATTTAGAAGTTGAACTCCGTATTTTTCTGCCTTTTATTCTGCAGAAGTTTTGGAAATTTAAATTTTTTCATGTGTGTTCTACAGTTTAAGCATTTTAATAATCTACATGAAATAAGCAGTCATTTGAATTTTTCTTATATTCTTTTAACTTTATTTTTAATACTCCACCCAAAGAAAATTATCTAATAAAACTTTTTTTTAAAAATTTTATACGTTGAAAAAAAATTTAAGGCCACAACTGTTTTGAACAGGTAAGACAATTATTAAAATTTTAAAAAAAATTAAATATATTACATTTTTCAAAAAATAATTTTAAAGTTATTATAGGCCATAACTGAATTTATTATTAAACTAAATTTACATAGTTTCAGGAAAGTCTTATTTGGTTATGTAATAAAAAAATTACACAATAATTGAAGATAACTTTAAAATGATGAATCATTTTTTAGAATTTAGGTACTGCTTAAAAAAGAATGAATTTAGATTTTTTTTTTCCAAATCAAAAAAACGCAAATATATTTTTTTCTTAAACTTCAATCTATCCTGTGTCTAAGGCATTGGAATGTTATCTTATAATTTGAAGAACATCGATACAACAACGAAATCAACCAAAAAAGTCAAAATTGATTGAAGTAAATAAATGAAACAACCAAAGCGGAAAAAAAATTATTTATAACTTTCTGATATGATGTTTTACTGCGTGAAATTACCTTAATTGGATGAAAAGTTAATCAGAGCGTAATGATGCTTAGTGCGAAAAAAAAATCATCATGGGCCACCTAGAATGACTTTTGATCTATTTATGTGATTTTCAGGCTCTAGGACTCAATCTGAATAGTTTTAAGCGGTGACCTCAAATATACTAATTAATAAGTTCAGACAAAATTTTAAATTATGAAACCAGACACAAAAACGTAGATGCTTTCTCTGAATAAACCCCTGGATTTCTGACCCCTAAAATATAAGAATCGGGGAAATATGGTCCTAATAGTTTGACCAGAAGAGCTCTTCAAACTATGGACCCCTTAATGTTAATTTTTACTTTTTGCGTACTTTGGTATGTCTCGAGAACTTTTTGAGTGATTTGAAAAATTTTTACACACAATCACACAATTATGAAAATCACGCAATTTTTTTTTTGTTAAGACTTATTATTTGTTATTATTTTATTTAGTAACAGTCAAAAAAATTTCGAATTGTAATTTGAAAAATTTTATGCATCATTGCACAGTGGACCAAAAGATCATGATCTTTGGCCAAAAGTCAAAATTAAATTTTCAACTAAAATATGTGTAGGCAGTTTTAAAATCGCCCAAATTAAGTATTCATAATCATTCCAAACATTATAATTTACTTTTTGGACCGACAAGAGTACAATGTAGTGAAAAATTTGTAAAATTTTTTTTTTTAGTGTAACTTTTAAATTTATATTTCAGAAATATATATAGGAATTTCACCTTACTGTTGCATTTTTATCAGAGTAATTAGTCTGAAATTATAGTACAATTTTTTCAGTTTGTTGAATTAGTTAATACTCTTGACAAACTTATAGTTTATATCTTATCATTTGACATTTTATAATGTTTGACTCACTTTCGAAACTTATCTCCAAAAAGTTCCACGAGGTAATTAGTTAAACTTTTTTTTGTTGTCTTCTTTGATGTTTCTTCTTTCGAAAAAACTTGTCCCATTTTGCACATATTGCAAAGGTGGACTAAATATACCAAAAAACAAAAATTATGTTTCTTTTCATGTTTTCGCGCTATTTCGTAATTAATTCGTGCTATTTTGTAATATTATTTCAGAAATATAATTTGCTTTTCATTTTTAATATAATATTAAGAAAAATATTATATTTTCATTGCTATATTTAAGTATTTAAACGTACTATATTATTTTTTTTAATTTTCACTCGCCATATTTCAGCCGCCATTTTTTTTTTTTTGGAATTTTTAGTGTATTTCAAAATTTCAACTATGAATTCAATTTACCTGCACATGAAAACCCCCAAATTTTGAAACAAATTTTATCGAAATACTAATTTTGGCCACGAAACCTTGGATGCTGGCCCATTGTGCATTGTAAAGAATGTAATTTTACAAGGCAAGCGTCAAAATGTGAGCAAAATCGGTCGAATAGTTCGAATTTCCTCATACTTTGTTTTTTGTCCTGTGAAATTTCATTCTTTTAAATAATGTTAAAAATTGTATTCCTTTCAATTTAAAAATTTTCGGACCATTATTGAATAAAATAATAAAAAATACTTTCTAAAAGTTATTTTTTGCATGGTTTTATCATTGGCTAAAGGAATTTTATAATTGAAAAAAAAAGTTTTTTTTTTAGTTCACTTAATAATTTCTTGATTTTTTGATATATGGTGAAATAAGCAAAAAGTAAAATTTGCATTACGGGGCCCAATTTTGGAGCTTCTTCCTGACCAAACTGTGAGACCATAATTCACAGATTGTGGATTGTAATTTGGGGGTGAGAAATCAGAATCCGTCGAATAAATGTTTATTCAAAGAAAGTACAATTTTGTGTTTAATTTCGTAACTTAAAATATCGTCGGTACTTATTAATTGATATATTTAAAGTCACCCCTTCGAGCTATAAAGACTGAGTTATAGAATGTGAGAATCCGATCCGAAGTTATACAAGGTGGTCCGCTTTTTTTTCTCACACTGTATCTATAGAAAAAGACTTATTAAAACTAAATCTGATTATACTTATCATACGAAACTAGATTATAAATAGAAATAAGAATTAGTATAGAAAACGGAAAAAAAAAGTTTATTCTTCATAATAGTTCAGCAGTCTTATCGTTATTATTGCCTGAAATCCTTTCCGTTTTTCCGTCGGAGATAAAACACTAGATTTAAAATCAAAATTTTAAAAGAAAAAAAAAAAAAACACTGAATTCAAAATTTAAACAAAGTATTTATGCTTGTACTTACAAAATGTACTTACAATTGAGGAAACTTTATAATTTTTACTCTCTTTAATTCTAATGCACTTTTGCAGTAAATTATACAGGGAAGATACTTTTATAAATGATCATGACCGAATTCTTGTCACCTCCTGTAACGTTAAGATCGATTGTCAAACTTATTTTATCTTATTAAAAAAAAAAATACGTATCACAGGACTGTACAGGGGTTAGTGTCTTTGCTTGTTAATCTATCTCATAGAATTCTGTCAATAATTGAATGGTCTTTTACTTGTGTTTTTTCGTTCCAAAACTTCTGTAGTAAAAATTAAATTTATATTTAAAAAAATATTTGCCTCCTTAACTCTATTATTTTTTACAGTAAATTTCAGCTAAATTTTTACACTATATTTATAATTTTAAACATTTCAGCGAGTTTATAATTATGCATAAGTCATATACACCTCGAAAAAAAGTATGGTCATGGCTACCAGAATATGATTAAATTTATCGTGTTCCTGGCTCCATGGGAACACTATAAGACTCGATAATTTCTTCCAAAGTGCTTTGACAATGATTTTGGTAAAATGAACATTAAAATATGGTTCTATAGTATGCGATAAAATGTGGTAATATTTAAATTAATTACCGCGTATATATTTTTATTAACAGAAATTCTACTTTTTTTTAAATAACCAGAGCTGTCATTACCATGCAGTACTGTAATCTTACCAGAATTGTTTTCTAAGTGCATGTTCACAGATATTAATATTACATATTTTGCATTTTTAGATGCCAAACCACCTATGCAAAATTAAAAACTAAAAAAGTTAGCCAAATGGCGGGTATTTTTATGTTACAAAATTCCTATTTTCTAATACAATTCTCATTAAGACCCTAAAAAAAAAGTAGAATAGTTCACTTTTGCAACTCACATCAAAAATAAAGCTATTAAAAATACATTAGCTCTTTTGAAAGAATAAAAAAAAGTAAACAGCACCAGTTAAGTTAGTTTAAACTTTATCCAAACAACTTCAACCAAGCAAAATATTTACAAAACTCATTTTTAGAAATTTTCTCCACGAAGATTAAGAATTAAAAGCTGCGTACGAAAATGTATATCAGCATAACATTATTTCTCGTGACTTCGTTTTTTTTTCAAAGTTTCTTTCGAGGCCTTTAGAATTTTTCGAAGCCTAAATCCAAATTTATAGTAAGGAGCTAGAGCTTCGAAAATCAGAGGAAAGAAATTTAAGGAGCATTAAGAGCGATATAATATTTAGCTCTCCTTCGGTATATTTCGAAATTTAGTAGGATGGTACTTTTTCAGCTTTAAAATGTATTTGATTAAAGTCTTGGGGGATGAATTTTACTTTTTTTCTTGTTCTCCGTGGTTTGATCCTGTTGCAGAATTTAATGACACGGAAACACTAAAAGACTCATTCTTTGCAGTTAGTGAGGCGAATCTCTATACGATGGTGGATTTCGAAGATCAGAAATAGCCAGGCGTATAAAAAAGCCAATTTAAGCAATGGCTGGGATATACATTTCCAATGCACTCGATTTCCTCGTTATACACAATATATATCACGATGGAAGAAAATAAATGTGTCATATTTTGTGGAATTTTATTCTACAGCATATGCATATTCATGTCACGAATTTAATGAATTTCACGATATATTTTATTAAATAAGAATTAGAGTTAGGTAATTAGTGAGGCGAGCCTCTATGCGATTGTGGATTTAGAAGATCAGAAATAGTCAGCCATAAAAAATGTCAGTTTAAGCAATTTCTACGATACACATTTCCAATGCTCTCAATTTCTTTGTTACTCACAATATATATCACGATGGAAGAAAATAAATGTGCCATATTTTGTGGAGTTTAATTCTACAGGAAATGTATATTTATGTCATTAATTTAATGAATTTCACGATCTATTTTATTAAATAAGAATTAGAGTTAGGTAATTAGTGAGGCGTGTCTTTATACAGTTGTGGATTTAGAAGATTAGAAATAGCCAGGCGTTAAAAACGTCAATTTAAGCAATTGCTGCGATATACAATTCCGACGCACTCTATTTCCTAATTGTACACAATATATATTACAATGGAAGAAAATAAATGCGTCATATTTAGTGAAGTTTAATTCTACAACAAATGCATTCTTTTGTTACTATTTTAATTTTGGCATATTCATGTAGTTTTGACCATACTTTTTTTAAACTCAAAAGTATTTGTGACGCATTTCATCTTGACTAAATGCTTAGTTGGAAAAATTATCTACTCTCAAAATTTAAACAGAGCGATCTTTTCCTGCGTATTTACACTTCTTTCAAAATATAATAATAAAGCTGTTCTTTGCATTTTTGATGAAGAAATTCTACAAAACAAATCTCCATATTTCTCCTTATAAAGTTTCCCATAGAAATATATAAATTTGGAAAATGTTTTGAACTCACACAAAGTAAAAGTTTTCTTTTTTCTTTTCTTTAAAAATAATATATGATTAAGAATAAAAAAAGGAGTTTATTTTCTTTCCAAAGCAGGATTTTCTTGCATACGACATTGCTTATTCTTCAACTGTATTTCTTGTATTCTGAAGAAAAAGAAGCACCTAGATAGTTCCATGAAAATGGAATGCTAAGGTTATTTAAGTTCATGTTATTTATTTTGAATTTTTCTCAATGCCATTTGGCAACATCATTATTTAAAAAAAATACTTAAAATACATTTCATTCCATTTTTCTTTAGTTCGAAAAAAAATGAAAGTTTAGTCTATTGTTCTGTCTTGTTAAATCTACGATTGATGCTTGAACTTTATTATTACAAAAAGCTCTATCAAATTCTATCATACGTTTTGTTATGATGAAAATTTTGCTTCGCCTGTATGTATTTTTCAAAGTTTATAGACAAAGTTCTAAGGAACAACGCACGTCATTGGTTAAAAAATATAAAAGAAATTCAAATATTTAAAAATTTATTATATAAGCCAGCATTACGTGAAAGTTTAAATATATGTTTCCTTGCAATGTGCTATAAGAAAGAACACAAAATTTCTATACACGAATGATCGAGTTATAAAAAATTAACTTTTTAGGTAATTTAGTATTTAGTTTACGAGAAATTGTTCCACACTATCTATAAAAGTAATTTAATCCTCATTATGAATAAAAAAATGCCTGAAAGTCTGTAATAAAGAACTATGAAAACAGTAATATTAATCTGAAGGGAACAAACAATATTAAATTCTTTTTCTTAATTTTTGACGTACAGCACTTTGAACTCTGACAAAAATTTATTTGTCTGCTAATTGAAAACATAATAAGGAAGCAATATAATTGTCTTCAAAACGATGACAATAAGGAGAAATAAACACGAATATTGGTGACAATTTTCTCCTTGATTGTTTCATTAAAACTATCACTTTCTCCCAAAACTTTCTCCCTAAACTTCAACTAACTTCTCAAAGTATATTTCGAAAATTTCGAAAAAAAAAGAAAAAAAAAACACTTTAATCTTATAAAATTTAAGCATTATACTGCAATATCTATTCCTTAAAATTGTTTCTGTTAATATTGAATGTTACAAAATAAGTGTCGTAATCACGAAAAGTACTATTTTAGTACTATTTTTTGTCCAGCTCATTTTGAATAATTAAAACTTAGCGCGCGAAGCAAATTCTGATAAAATCTAAAAATGTCTAATATTTAAAGCCAAAAGTTTTCTTTCAACTTTATTGACTAAAAAAATTTAGAAATATAAGATTCAGATTTGAATATGTAAAAAGACGCTTCAATAATAATGTAATTTTATTTCTTAATAATCAATAATAGTTAGAAGAAATAAATTAGAATAAGTATTTAAAAATAGGTTAAGTAAAATTCCAGTAAATGCGTCTTTTAGCGTATAATGAATAATTTTACATTTTTACTAAAAGGGGAGCTATAGTATATAGATAGTTTATAAGAATATTTTTTGTAAAACTTGAATCAAAAAATAAATAAATAAATTTTTTTTTCCTTTTAGCTTTTGATGGATTTTTAACTTTTATCAAAAAGGAACATAGACACTAATAGGTTAAAAAATTTTATATTTTATTTTCGTTTTCTTATGTCTTCACTTCAAATCAATGAATACGAACTAAATCCATGAATATGATTTTGCTTAACTAAGCATTCTGGCTTATAACAAAAAGCCAAAGCCATTATACAGTTTTTAATCAGATTTACTTCTACGTCTAACATCACATTTTAATACTTTTTTCTTCCTTAAACATTACTGCTCTGATTAGATAAAGATCGAACATATTCTCCAGTGCTTCAAAAAGATTTTAAAACATTTTATGATTTTAGGTAAATAATCCTTTAATGGAAACAGTGATGCCCGGAAAAATATGAGTAAAATACATTCTATTTGAACATTAGCTCTAAAAACCACATGCTGCTGTAATAGCCAATAACAGCTTTAAAACGCATTTCGGGCTACTTATCCTTTTCTATAAAACATTTAAATAATGTGGTTGCAAGTACTTTTGAAACGATAAAACCTGTAAAATATAATAACGTTGCTACAAATTTTCTTCTAATAGCGCGAGGGATTGGAGCGAATAAAGAATACAATGAAATACTTAGCTTCGGTTAGTGTCTGAAGAAAAACGAAAAAAAAGGAGCAATTTTTATAAACGATTCCAAATATAAAACCATTGTTTTCAACCCCGTTCCCAAGAAATAGCGAGATTTGCATTTTATTATAGGGTTAGGTATTTAATATTGGGATGCCTTTTGTTTGCTACTATGCTTACGTCTTTCACATCACTTTTTGTTCGGTTTGCAATTGAGCAGCATTAAGACGCGGATGTATCAAGGAAAGTGCGATTTTCATCATTTTGGAGCTATTCATTTTTATGACGTCAACATGATGAATTTGCATATAATTGTCTTTCCAATACCTTATAATGTGTTTTTAATTTTCGTTGTATTTCTCTCGGATTTACCACCAGAGGGCGCATGAAAACTTTGTCCCATTTCCTGTATTCTTAATGGAAGCAGTTTTTCCCCTGAGCTTAAGTTAATTGAAAATAATATTTTTTTATTTATTTACTTTGATTCAAAATAATATTTAACTCCCGAATTATTTCATCAAACAATAATGCTTTTTTTAATGTAAAGAGTTTTAGAATAAGTATGATGATGCAAATGCATCTTATTTTTAAAAAATATTTCTAACTTAATATAATTTGTTTTATTTTTCTGGATGTTTGTACTTATTGAGAATTTTGCTTATTTTATTGAATATTGAATAGTCTTTAAAAATTTACGCGGGTATGAAAAATCTATGCCTTCTTAAAGTTACCAATATTAAAAAATAATATTGGTAACTATATTGGTAATAGAAATCGATGTTAATTATGTTTGGCATTTTGAAATTAAAAGTAATTTAAAATTATAAATATTGTAAATATTTACAATTTAGGAAAGTCGTAGAAAGTTATTTGAATTAAGAATTAACGCAACAATGAATTTTTTAAAAAAAATATTGATACACAATTGCTGAATTTTCTAAAATATTGATTATACATAGAATATTTTGAATAAATATTATAAGTGTATTATTAATGAATTAATACGAAATCGTAGTTTTTATTATTGTCAAGATATTTGTTATAATAACGTATTTCATGTAATCAATTTATTTTAAATTTATTAATTGTTATAATTTATTAACTATAATATTAACTATTATAAATTTATAAAGTTATGTTATAAATTTATTAACTATTAGCTGTTTAAATTCGTGAAATATATTGTCAGAGAAAAAAAAAACTTTTCATTGCTTAAAATACTTTTCCAATTACGGAAACTAAAAACCATCACTTTCTGTTACTTAATCAATTATAACCATTTTTTTAAATATTTTTATGTGCCGCCTTAAATTTCATTCCATGTTTTTTTTTTTTTTTTTTTTTTTTTTTTTTTCAGCAAGAAAAATTTCTATACAGGAAGTAAAAGTATAAAAAGTCAAGTTTTTAAAAACAATTATACTAAAAGCGTACCTTTTACTTTATCTATCACCATATAGTTTCCTCACATAATTTTACCAGTATATAAAATTGTGTAGCAATCCAACTGAAGTAAATCCTAAAGGACAAAATAAAACGATATTAATATTTTACATAAATATTTAATATAAATGTTTTTCAGAAATATTTTGAATAAAATTCAAATGTTATAAAAAATAAATGCTAGTTTTGAAAGTAACACATTTTAAAATAAAACTTTTCCTTTTAAAAGAATAAAAATTAAATACAGAATTATTTTAATTATAAATAATAAAATATATCTGACTTTTAAAATAAAATCATCTCTGTAAGAAAATGCCCGTTAAATGGCGTGGTCTTTATTGTCAAAATGTGGTGGAGTTTTTATTGAGTTGAATTTACATTGCTGTAAAAGGGCAATAATTTTAGAGATAGGTAAAAAAAAAAAAAAAAAAACATGCTAAAAATGTAAATAAAACATGTAGATTGATATATATTAATTGAAAATTGAATATTGTTTTTATAATAATATCATATTAATTGAATCGTACACAAATATTAATACACATCAAAAAATTTAATAAATAAATAAAACTATTACAGTTAGAAAGTAAAAACAAATGTGACTACTTGCACTGCAAAAAAATTTATTTGACCTCAACACCAAAAAATGTTTCAATCATACACCAAAATGTTTTACAGTTAACCAGACAAAGGCGGTAAGCAAATCATGATTTGGAAAATCATATTTTGTTTGTAAAGTATTTTTGCTTGGGATATAAAATCCAACTAAGAATTAATAGTAAAGCTGTGCTAATTCATCATTTTGAGTTGCTGTATACTTTAAAAATATTACACACTAAAATGTGCTAATTGGAGAGAAGGTTACAGTTAGGCAACAAATATTGCCAACAATTAAATCACAATTTGATAACACAGCAAAATGACTACGGAACACCATTTAAAAACGTTTCTATCTCGAAAGCTGTAAAATAGTAGATAAAAAATCAGTTGCAAGTTCGTAGAAATGGATTGATTTAATATGAGATGACATTTCCAGCTATTTAATGTTGAACAAGACAAGAACTGTAATAAATAAAGAATACGAACTTTAATTGTGAGAACCAGAATTTTTAGTAAGCCGCAACCATATGAACGGAAAAATCACAGAATGATTAGTTTAAATTAGTTTTATTAATTCGAATTATGGTTTTTTACTTGAAATTTTATTACTGTACACTACGGTATTTCAGAATATTTTTGACTATGTACTTTCAACTTTCCGTGTTGCTCCTTAGTTTTGTGCGTATGATCATCTAATTGAGGAAATGCTAAGAATTATTATTATTTCTCAGGTTTCAAACTTTGAATTGTCCTTATAACCAGAAGAATGCAAAAAAACAATATTTTTCATTTTCAAAATAAACTATTTGACCCAATTTTATTTATTAAAGTAAGAACTTATTAAGTACACTTTTGTACCTATACAGTCCCTGGCCAAATTATTAGATGCACTATAAGATCCTATATAAAATCTTAACTACATTTTTATAGTTTTTTTCTCTACTGAAATCGATTTGCACTTGTTTACGTTCGTGTATAAATTGACTGAATTCGACTAAATATATAATATAAACTCTATGATTGGAAAAATTAGACGATATTTTTTCTATAAATATAGAATATTTATTATATCACGTATTATATTAGATGATAATATTTAGAGCAAATTATTAGACGCACTGTAGCTTTTTAATAATTACATGTTTTGCACCAGTTTATATGTAATACTTTTATATTTAAGCATTCTGTTTTATATACTTTCTTTATGTATTTATTTTTAACGTATTGCATTATAATGTAAACCAATTGATATACGAACGTAAGCAAGTGTAAGCCGGTTTCAGCCACGTAAAAACAATAAAACTGTATAGTACTACCTGATAATTAAGATCTTGCATAGAATCTTATAGTGTGTCTAATAATTTGGTCAGGGACTGTATATTTAAAATGAGAAATCCTAATGGCACTAGGTAGTTTTTCAGAAACACCAAATGATTCTGACAAATTTATTACCAAGGAAGCTTCTAATGGCTATTTAATTGCTAAGCGCATCAACTTCAAAGCAAAGAAAAAAATAACTTTCACATCTATCGAAAACAAATCTGATAAGTCCTTACTTTCTCTGTGGAATAAAAATACACATAGAAATCTGAGATATATAACAGAAATACATAGCAAGAAAAGTATGAAGCCTTTACCGAAATCGGAAATTCCAATACTTGATATCTTCTCCGGCTAAAGCATAGGAACGGATTTCGTTTTTTATTTTTTTTATTTATTCATTTTTTATTTTTTTTTATTTTTGAGGTCGCAGTGACCCTCGAACCTAACTGTAAAGGTAAAAAAAGTTTCGAAAAGGCCAGGAGCTTCTTGTAGTCAAGGGAACTTGACCAGATGGTTTCGAAAAAAGGAGATCAAAGTTATTGACTAAAGGGAATTTTTTCACCGTTCCTCTTATTTTGTCCTCGCCATTTTTATATTCCTGCATAGCTCCTGGGCGTTGAGGTTTATGCAGGCAAGAATTATTCTCTAGAAGTTCTTCTTTCTCTCTTAGACGAACTTTTTTCCGGTATTGGTAAATTGTTGTTGGGTAACTATGTCTTGCTAAATGTTTTGTTTTGAGCATGTGTATATTATCAACATCCTTATTTTAGTAAAAATATCCAAACTTTTTGATTTGATGATATTAGACTTTAATTGAATTAAAGCACTCTTTTTTAAATTTTTGATAAAGAATTGTTGGTTTTATTATTTAAGTGCAATTCAGTATTCATTATTTTTCTAATTTATATAATTATTATTAATTAATATAAAGGAACTTCAGACATTATGGAAAGCCTTATTATAGGAAAAAATCTAACAAGCTTTTTGATTTGTTAATATTTGTCTTTATATTGCGAAAAACTCGCATTTAGTTTTATTACATTTGCTTCAGAGCTACTTTTTTAAGTAATGTGTTAGACAATTGCTGGTTAAATTAATTTTCAAGAAATAATTTATTACTTTTCCTAATTAAAAACTAACTTTAGATACCTACACAGGAATAGTTGTGTCTTTGAATCAAAGATGAGAATGTTTTTTGTAAGATTCGTTCTCTGATTGGTTGAATGTAAAGTTAAATGTCACACGAACCAATGGGTGTTAAACTGCGCCAAACGCTAGTGCAATTATGTACTTTAAAGCCAAATGATGTGAACGAAATAAACTAAGTCTAATGCTAAAATTAGGGTAAAACAAAACAATTTAAAGAATGAAATATTACTAAGATGTCACACGGGGGTGGAACTCATGTTCTCTTAAACTTCTAGGAAAGATATTTTTCACTATAAAAAAAAAAATTCATTTAACAGCTTTACTTTTAAAATTCTTTAACGAAATCTAAAGATATAATATGACCTATTTATAAGTTCTTAGTTTGATATATATGCATCATAAAATAAAACTAAAACACTGTTAACTACTCCTAAAGAAAGAATGATTATGCACTGCTCATTGAAAAAAAAAAAACGAAAAAACTTCGGTCAAAAATACGAGAACATGGTAAAACGTATCTCGTTTCTGATTTTTTTGGGAACACAAAAAAGCTCAGTAATATTTACCGAAGCACTTTGGTAATAATTTTGGTAACATTATCAAAAAAATATGGCATGAAATTTGGTAAATGTTGCAATATATAATAAAATTCTGTGATATTGGAAACATACAATAAAATTTGATAAAAGTGGTAAAATTTGGTAATTTTATTACGATATTTTAAAAAATGGCATAAAAACCATTTATTTGGTCGAATTTGCTTTTAATTTTTTATTTTTCACTGAATGTGTGGTAATTAGAAGTATAATTTTGAAAATCAGAATTTCCGGTAAACCGTTACCAAATGAACGAAAACATTACTATATAAATGGTATTAATACCCTATTTTTTGGTTTCATTAACCAGAATTACAATTTTTTTTTACCAGAAATATCATTACCATACAGTACGGTGACTTTACCACAATTTTTCCCCGTGTAGTTCAACTTTATTGTTGATTTAACTGTAGCATATTTTGGTTGTTTTATTCTTACAAAACACAAAGAGGTAAGTGTCATGCAAGCCATTCAGCACAATGGCAAATTAGACGCGCTAGTCAGCCTGAGTATTTTTTTTCCATGCCTTCTGTGTTTGAATCGAAATTTTATAGCTGCGTAGTTCCACATTAGTTTTAATATATTACAAAATCGTCATATTATTGTGCAAATTAACATTAATTGAATGTTTTTTTTCCCTTTATGATTCATTTTACTAAAATATAATACGAAATCTCCCTACTGATTTAACAGTTTTATTATATTATAAACATAACAGTTTCTATAAATCAAAATGATTTTTTTTTGAAAATTTACCGTAATTCTAAAAATAGTTACGTGCCACATTTTGATTTGATGGTATTACATTATGTATTGAGATTAATTGCCATATTATTACTTAAAATATTTGGCCAATTGTATTGCATTATTTTTTTCCATTTTTGTGACATTGAGTAATTTATTGAAACATTATTAAAGAAAATGCTATATTATTAACTATTTAGCTGTGTTTCAAAATGCATTGTTAACATAAGTTAGCGACATTTTAATATTTATTTGAATCATTACTAACGAAATGTTCTAATGTGAAACGCGATTTGATCAAGTCTTCACTCTCAGAAATAAAACGCTCACTTTTTTACAATTCAGCAAGCATTGAGCGGTATTTCGATAATTTTGAGAATCATTTCGTTACGAAAGCACGTAATTTGTAAACAAATGCGAAATTTCAAATATGTGACGAAAACGTTTCCTCAACTTAGTACCTCATCGCCATGAGGGTACTTGTTAACTATAATGACGAAACTAAAATAAAGACTAGACGATCGAAAAAATGACGCAGTTCTTTTTTTTCTTTTGACGAAATTTGTTTCATCGAAGAAGAGACGAGGGTTACTTCGTCACTTTGACGAAATGCTTGCAAGAAGCATGTAATAGGAAATGGTTTCGCCAAAAACGAAGAAAGTTTCGTGAAATTTGAGCATCCAGTTTTTCAAATTTTTTAGTGAGTAAAATTGGGTAAAATTTTTTGAAAAAATTATGAATTATGAAATACTATTCTGTAAATCCATCACATGAATAGAAGATTTCTAATTGAAATTTATAAATAACTCACGTGACGCTAGAAAGATTAAAAATTTTGGTATACCTCGAAAGTTTAAAACGGCCAGTCTCGTTCTGTTTGGGTGTATATGAATTAGACATTCGAAATCTTAAAGTATACCCATAAATTAATTTAATAAGAAATATTTTAGAAACATTGTCAGTTAATTCTACGGTACTTTAATCAATATGATTAAGGAAAATATTTGATTCGATGGAATACTGGCTTTTCAATTATACTTGTACACCAGTTTCTTAGATAGTTGAATTTACTTTTTTTTTATAAGTTATAATTAAAATATGGTGAAAATCTATTATTTCCTAAATGAAACTGGGGTAATTTAAATCCAAACTTATTTGGGGTTATGGGGTACCTACCAAAATATCACAGAGGCCATTTTGGCCCGTCCAATCATTCTAAGTAATGAGATTTTTATGTATATATGTTCCTATAAGGCTAATACATGAATAATTAAATAGGCACTTAAATTATATCAAATTAGGGAAAGTCAGAAATACTCAATACTTTCAGAAAGTTATTTTGTGACTTACAGAGTAATGAAAAAACGGAAGTGGCCAAATTGGCCCCAGCTGTTTTTCATGTGCTAAGCACACAAACGCCAATTTCTTTTAGTATTTCCCTACTCTTTGCATGGAAATTACAATTAGTCATGAAGTTTATATTTTAAATTATAAATTATAGTTAAGGGATTTACAAAATCATTATAATTCAACAGCTTATATTGCACAAAAACTGAGATGTATCGTAAAAATTTAACAGTTAGTTTCTTTTTTAACTAAATTCTAAAAAACTCATCAAAAAATACTCTTTTAAAAAAATACTTTTTAAGCGATTACAGGATACAAACAGGATAGATTACGATTTAATTTTCTTACGTGTCTTAATATTAAAAGTCTTGCGCTAACCCTAGCGGAAAAATATATCATGATACGGTTATTTTTTAGAGTTATTTCTAGCTTTCTAACTAGCACCAGTGAATAAATATTTTACAGTGGTACAGTTATTCTTTAGAGTTATTTCTAACTTTTTAACTAGCCCTAGTAAATAAATAATAAAATTAGCATTAACAAATAAATATTATATAGTGGTACAGTTATTCTTTAGAGTTATTTCTAACTTTTTAACTAGCATTAGTGAATAAATAATCTATTATATAGGGGTACAGTTATTCTTTAGAGTTGTTTCAAGCTTTATAAGAAGCAAAACTTTTTACATAGCCAATGTTATGAATTGATATAATTGCTCAATGATATAAATAGCAATATTAAAACGAACTCAATGATATAAATAAATTTCAACATTTAAATAAATATCCTACAATTAGTATCAGACTCAGAAATTTCTACATTTTTTTTAACCATTCTTTTAATTAAATTCGTGTTAGACGTTTGAAGTGTTCTAATTAAAAACGTATTAAGATTCATAAAAAACAGAAACTACTCAAATGAGGCTTAAAATTTAAACTTCTAGTGAAAAAAAAATTCTTCGTTGTTTAAGACAAGGGAATCAAATAAATTACAATCAGTTTTAATTGCCACTAGATCAAAGGTTAAAGAAAGGAATACTTTACGAAAATTCAGAATTTTTCCAAAAGAACTTACAAAACCTATATGCGTAAATCAACATTGGAGCAGTTACAAGACGGAAAAAAACAAATAAATAATTAAAAAGAACACGATCGAGGAACGAAAAACAATACAGATAACTTAAATTAAAAAATGCTTAATTGATGCATTTAAAAAAATAGTTGTTTATTAGTTATTTTTTAGAGTTTTTCTGCCGTTAAGTACTTTGCTGTACTAATTTGACCTAATTTGTCATTTGAAAAGTTTTAAATACTAAATAGTGGACAGATATTTGACTTTTTTCGAAATTTTTTTCTGATTTATTGTCATTGTCTTAAGTGAAACAAGTTAATAAACGATGTATTTCTGCAAAATAATGAGCTTAAATTATGATAATTAAACAATGAAATTCAGATGAAGGTATTTTTCTAAAATTTTATTTTTATCAGTTATTAATAAGGGTTCTTTCTATAGATTTTCAAAATATTTTGGTATATATTTGATAATGAGGTAGCCTAAATTTTTACTTATTGAGGAAAAAAAATTAAAATTTCTAGCGAAACAGTACATTTTTGGATTCGGAGACTTGGTTAGTAATGAGTTATTCAGCAATTAGTAACTAAAAATAATATATTTTTAAGTAACCCACTATAATTATTAGATAACTTCATGTAGTGCAAAAAAGTATTTTGAGTAATTTACTATCCAATCATGTGATTTTTCCCAATTGCCATCTATTGATTGAATTTTTATTAAATTATTTTTATATTTTCAATTGATCTGGATTAGAAATTGAAATTAACTAATGTTTTTTTTTTTTGGACAGATTTTTTGTCTTTTTGAAGGAATTTAATAAAGTTTTATTAAAACATTTCCAACTGTATAAAGAAATAATTTTTAAAATTCATATTATTCGGAAATATTGCTTTAAAATATTTAAATTAAATTGTTACTGAAAATAACATCTTTCAATGCGTTTTAATTTAAAAATTACTTCTTTTACAAACGTGAAACAAATATACAAAATTGTTTATGTCCTTTTTATGTATCTGAATATTTAAAAATAGTAAAATAGTTTGAGACTCAAAATATATTTAATTGAATATTTTCCGTAGATTTACAAAAAAAAAAGTTGTTTATTATTAATTTAAGAATTCCAGCTTAATAATATTAAATTGATATTTTAAACGAATAGTTACTTTATCTCATTCAAAATTAAAATAAATCTAGAATATTTCATTAATTATTATGCTAAACACATAAAGAAAGTACGAACTCAATTTATAAAACAGGCTAAATAAATAAACTTGAACTTCAATGAAATTTATTAAGTTATAAAGCAGCACATGTTAAATTATTTCTTTATGAATTTAATTTAGAAAATAGCTAAAGAAATTTATTTTGTTTAAATAAAATAATGTATTCGTACAAATCTCGTAAAATTCAAGATTTGTGTAATTAGCTAATTTTAGTTTCAGAATTCAGTTGTAAAAAGATATTGAACAAAAAAATCCGTTTTAAGCATTAATACACGAAAATAATCCATTTGAATACTCCAAATCAGGTTATATATTTATCATTTATCGATTCTTTATCTCCTATTTTTAAGTGAAAGAAAATAAAATAGTATCTATGAAGTGCATCATTATAGGTTGTTTTTTGTGTGAATATATTAGCATCTTGCCTTTGAATTTGAATAAAATAAAATGATATCTAAGAAAGGCATCATAATAGGTTGTTTTCTTGTCGGAATATATTAGTATCTTGCCTTTGAATCTGTATCAAATAACATAGTATCTGAAAATGTATCATTATCAGTTATTTTCTTGTATAGTAAATTAACATAATATTGATTTTAAAAAATCAACTAAACTTAACTAATATTTTTAAATATTAGTAAATGTTGCATTACTTTACTAATACATTAAATGAGGGAATGATACTAAAGTTAAGCGTAAGAGTTATTCTAGAGCATCAACTAATCAAAATATAAGTCTTTTTAACTTAAATTTTTTCTTGTTCCTATGTATTAAAAATTACAATTCCTTATAATTATTTAGATTTCATGAATCGCACTTAAAATATTTTGTGTTATAACCTTGTGATCGGAAAATTTATTGTTTTGATATACTAATTTGATTTTATTAAATTTTTTTCATTACAAAAAAAAGCAGTTTTTACTTGTTAATATATTTGTTAATATATACTTATATTTTACAAACAGGTAAGCAAAATTTATAGTATTTATAACAAGGATAAGAGTCAAATAAAAATATTATTATTTTTAATCAAAAATGGTACAATTTAATTACTTTCGAAATAATAAAAGTAAATAATAATAACTGCAAAATTATTTTAAACTTTATAAATTTATTCTTCAGAAAAAAAGTACTAATATCTATTAAAAAGGTAATAATTTTTCTGTACATTTTACTTAAAGTTACAGACTTATTCTTAAGCTGATATTTATACATTATTGTCAGGTGACTTTAATGTTCTTAAACTGGAAATAAAAATAGAACAAATCGTCTTAGAATCCGGAAATTAAAGCAGATCAAAATCGTCTCATCTGTAAATTAAAGTAGAACAAAATTGTTTCACAATCTGGAAATAAAAGTAGAACAAAATTATCTCACACTCTGGAAATTGAAGTAGAACAAAATCAGCAATAACGTTTAAATGCGAGATTTTGCGTTGACAAACAGAAACATCGATATTTGTTTTTCGAAAGACTGAAACAATATTTTTAATTTTGAAAATGCTTTTAAATAGAATGATGACAAGCAATATATTCAAATAAAACTAAGTTAGTCAAAGAAAACGAAATCCGATTTCTATCGAAACAGAATATGATTTGTGTTAATTTTATTTTAATGTTCTAATATTGATTGTCGTAATTTTTGAAAACTGTGCAATATTTTACTTTATTAAAACTTGCTTTTGAATTCTAAATAGATTTCTGCTACGGCCTAATATTTTTTCAAAGCTTAAAATTTTTGAAATAAATTAAATTAATAAAATTACCTTTTTCATCAATATTTATTGATAGTTGTATGAGTATAAGATACATAAAAAAAGCTGTTCATTTTGGATAAGGTAACACACTGTAAAAAATTCACTTTGGTTGTTTCATCTGTAAAATGCATTTTACAGTAAAATTCACTTTAAGCATAAAATTAGTTTTCACCATAAAAAATTATACTGTAATTTTTAGAGTAATATTTATTTAGTTTACGATAATTATTACTGTAAAAATTACGGTATAACATGTTTTTTAAATAACATGTTCTGATAAAAATTGAGTTTACGTATATGTTCCAGCATCCTGAGTTCCGGTACTTTTTACTGCTATTCAATCCAGAGGTTCTTACAGTGTAAAAGGATATAATCAATAATAATGTTAAAATGTGAGTTTGAAGCATAATAAAGCAAAGATTAGTATACGGTATTGTAATGAATGAAAAAAAAAAAACATGGCATTTTTTAACAATTTTATAAGTTTAATAAAACACCGAACATATTAAAGGATGCAAAAAGAACTCTTCTTGTGAAATAAAACAAAATTGAATCTAAAATAAAGCAACAAAAAAATAATAAATAAAGGTTTACGTTTGTTTTGCTGTTTTAATGTTGCAGTGTTGTTTGACATAATAAGTATAGAAAATTGCGTAATACTTTGTTTTATTATAATTTGTTTTGGAATCCTAAACAGCTTTCTGCAAGAGCAAAATATTTTTCCGAAGCTTAAAATATTCGAATAATTTTTGCTCCGGGATAAATTCATTTCGCTCGACAATTTTCTTTTGTTTCATTATTCAACGACTAAAAGCGTTAACTTAATCCTCATGTTTCTCTGATTTAAATGCCTCTTGCACGATATAAATCATTTTTATTGGATTCTGTGAAGAAAAATAAGAAAAATACAGCTTTCCTGTGATTCTAGATATTTCCAAGTGAACTCGTTCCCCGTTATGCTAGAAGCTTAAAAACCAATTACCAATTTAAGATTTAGAGCAATTCGAATGACGTGATTTTGTTGCTTATTGAATAAAGACATAATTTTATGGAAAATTCAGATTTTGTTTTGATGTTTTACAGGAAAATCAGTTTAGAGTTATTCAGTTTTAGAGTTATAAATCTCCCGTTTGTGACTTAATAAAATGGTTTTGTTTTGTTTTCCTGATTTATGGGGGATTTGTAAATATCTTTTATAGATATTTATAATGTTCAATAGTAAAAATTTGTTTTAAACAATATTTGCTTTTAATTAATTGATTTAACCAAAATTAATTAAGTTTCGCAAAAATATAGATTGTTTGGCTGGTTATGTTATTAATTGGTACCAAAAGGTCACTAAAATATGTATTTTTTTAATGCAGACTGATAAATTACCAATGTAAGTTTTATTTTATAATACAAGCATCTAGACTGTGAAAAAATTCCAAAAAAATTACGATGAAAAGTACCAGAACTCAAGGTGGCAGTACTTTTTAAGATTAAATTCCTTTTAACCCAGAAAATTTACAGAATGAAAAAAAAAATTTGGTGTACCGTAATTTGAAAGGAACATTTACTGAATTCAGTAAATAAAACTTTAAAGATTACGTATAAAATTTAACCGTACTATCTAAGAAAATATCACCAATATGAATTGTTAATTAAAACAGTGATGATAAACAAAAATAATAAATGATTATTTAAGTAATTATTCACGAAATAGTGAATAAATAATTAAGATAAATATTTCAGAATTTACAATGAATGAAATACAAAAAATAGCTATCTAATTTATTGTATAAAATAACAACTCGAACTAGAATTTTTTTTAGTATATATAATATTACATAATCTAAACTTAGAGTCAAATTCTTCTTTAAGCTCTTTAAAAATTTCCTCGTTAAATATTCTTCAAAATCAAAAAATGTTTAATTAAAAACAAAAACTGTAAAAAAATTGGGAATGAAGCGGAAATACAAAATTTATATGCTTATAAAATAAAGAATTTAAAATTACGAGAACAGGAAGAAATAAAAAAAAACTTTTAAATTCGAAGTGTGTTTTTGAAACTTTCATTTAAATTTTTTGTGACTAGAGCTATAATACAAACCAATAAATTAAACTATTGCTCTTTAAAAATGAATTTAACTATTTTTTTCTTTTTGTTATTCTTAATTTCATTATTTAATAAATGCATTCTAACTTTTATGCATATTTTATTTTATAAGATTACTATTTATGGTTTAAAGATTTAAATATCAATTTTGATTTCAATAGGAATCGTATATCCTATTGAAATCAAAAATAGAATATAAAATAAATATTTTATTTTATGCATATTAATATTTTATTTTTTATGCAATATTTATTTTATGCATTTTATATAAATCGCATTTTTCCATCAAGATATCCGTCATGCTACTGTATTTTGGTGACTTTTAAGTAATTAAATACCTTAATTAAATTTTATAACTAGATTTTTTAAATTCCAACCGCTAATTCTCAATAACAGATGTATTGTAACATTTTAAAGGATTTCAATTTTATTAAAAAACATATATTCTATCTAACTCATTTGTTCAGATTTACGATGTTTAAATGGCATTCTTCCAATAAGTCCTTTATGTTGCTGCATTACTTTAGTGATTTAGATCATTTTGAACATTTAAACCATAACTAATTTATACATAAAAAGTTTTGATATCAGATTTGCATTATTTCAAAAAAAAAAAAAAAAAAAAAAGATATGTCACGTTTTTATATTATTTAAAAGTAGTGAAAACTAGTGTAAAAGAAGAGCTAGTGAGAGTATGAGTTAAAGCAAATTGCGTACAATGCAAACGTGTAACAATAATACGAAAAAATCGCAAATTCATACATACTATAATTGTTTATGCTAAGGGAACATTACTTTTGTCAAATTTATGAAACTCTCGCTTTATGAAATCCATCATTCCATAGAATGTCTAAACTCAACCGGTAAAGTATAAAAGCCATTTATACTTTACCACATGGCTACCATCTCAAAAATAAAACTCTCACATTTGACGCTTCAGCAATCATTGAGCTGTATTTCATTAATTTTGAGAATATATGACGAAAATGCTTCCACAACTCAAAAGGTCAACGAAGTGCAATGTGGGAAATTTTTGAATTGAATGAAGTCTAGATGATCCAAAATTAAGTGACAAAACATGCCGATCACCATGTATGGTGTTTAAGGAGTTGCCCTTGTACTAGGAAGATTCTGGGTTTGAGCCCCGCTATGGATATATAATTTATATCTCTGTTCTATCTTTCCTTGTGTTGTTGGGTTACCATTGCTCTAATAATATAGTGCCCACGATAAAGTGATTATTTGAAAAGTTAGTACAATAGGCACTACAAAGTTTTTTTTTTTTTTGAAAAAAAATATACAATGATGGAATATTTCTTTATTTTTGACGAAATTCGTTTTTCTCGTGGAAGTGAATATAGTTATTTCGTCACTCTGACGAAAATTTTGCTTTGAACATATACCAGGAAATGATTTCGTCAAAAACTAAGAAAGTTTCGTGATATTTAAGTATCAATTTTTTCAGTGCATGGCATTTCATATTATAGTCACATAATATTATATATATAGTCACATATAATATTACAGTCATTATAGTTAGCGTTTCACAGCTGACCCATTTTAGGATTTACTGCTCTCAATGTTCAACATCATTGCTTTTTTATTTTAAAACCAACTCAGATGACAATTGAACTCCTGGATCAAGCATTAGGACAAATAATCTATTGTGAATTAAATTATTGTAATAAAATTAGCTTTAATTTACGTTTAATGGGGGAAAAACCATTCACTATTAGATCAAAGAAAAGGGAGATTGTAATTTCCAAGACATTTTACAGAATATCTAAAGAAAAATCTACATGCATTCTACGCAGTTACAAAGCAAAATAAAAAATTCTCATACTTTTTACTTCACCAAGAATTCTATACTATGATTAGATAATACATAAACTTGCCATTCTAATATATATATATATATATACTTATATTTTATATCGGCACTTCTTATATTGTATATAAGAAGGTACTAGGTACTTCTTATATTGTATTAATATATATATTTTAAAAATCTATAATGCGGACGGCTGATGGAGTTTAAACGATTATGCCTTTAAGGAAAATTCTCAAAAAGGTTAAAAATTGCTTTGAAAGCCATAAAACTAAAATACATGCATCGAGAAATATATAAAATATTTAGCTTCGCCTGTAGTGGTATAGTTGAAATCTGTCTGGGAGAATTCAACTAAAATAAAATAAATAAATATATTTATTTATTTTTTATTTTAATATTTTGTTAATTTTTTTATTTATAAAATAAAATATTTATAATATTTTATTTTCATTTAAATACTTCATACGCGGCAACAAAGAGAGATATGAAAAAAATACTAAATAATTTCATTCAGTTTGCCATGTAATATACTTATTTCAAAACTATTAATGTTTTAACACTCAGAGCAACCCGGGGAACATGGGCTGACCAATACTTTATCTTTTATCTCAGCCCACTAAGTATATAGGTCAAAGAACAAAAATTTTAAAACACTTATTTTGTGTCATTTTTCTTCTGGCTATGACTTAAAATTATAAGCAATCAAAAAACTACATTGAGATAAAACGTACGGACAAAACAGTAAAGTTCACCGTGTTTATAGCTCCATGGAAAAACTAAAAATGTTGGTAGTTTTTAACAAAGCAGTTTGGTAATGATCTAAAATGAATAATGAAATTTCATAAATGTGGTACATTTTGGTAATTTGATCAAAATACTTTTGGGTAAGACATAAAAACTATTTAATAAATTAAATTTACCTTTCGGTTTTGTGTTTTTTACTAAATATGTTTTAATGAGGACGATAATCTTGAAATCCAGAATGATTTAAATTCTGTTTATTTTGATTTTATTACAGAGAATTATATATTTTCTTTGAAATCAAGAATTTCAATACCAAGAAGTACAAAATTTTAAGTAGGCCTTTATTATATAAATGGAATAAGTACCAAATGACTGGTTTATATATTTTGGTTTTATTAACCAAAGTTAGGTTTATTTATTTATTTTTACCAGTAATGTCTTTACTATACAGTACGGTAATTTTACCAGAATTTTTTTACGTACACATTAAGTTTAAAAAAAACTGATTTATTAATTCCTTAAAAACGCTGTCGCATTTATTTTTTAAGACTTACTTCTAAAAAAAGCTGAAAAATATGAAGTTAAAGTAAACTCAATATTATGTGTATCTCATATTAGCGCATTAAATATGCATTATCTTATGAATTCTTTATTTTTAAAAACATTGAAAATAAAACATATTTCTAAATTTAGTAATTTCAGAATCTAGTTCATAAATATTAATATTTATAGCAGAAATTTTTTTTTTTAAATTCGAGCATCACATGTCATGAAAACATTAAAAGATTCTTTCAGAAGCTGTTCAGAAATGGTTGGTAGTCGCATGTATTTTAGAAATTGCATAGCAATAATATACATTTTAAAATAGCAGATGCGTGAAATTTGGGAAAATTTAGAATAACTCAACATCTGTTTTAGGCAATGTTTTATTTATTTTTTTTCGTTGTTTATATATCCTTTAGTTGTTACTTGTTATCCACCGTCCTTATACACAGTTCTGCTTATTTTAAAGGAAATCGATACGTTTTGAAATTACTTTTCTACCGTAGCGTTGCATCTGATAAAGGTGATTTAAAAAGAATGCGGAGTAGTACTGGAGTAGGGGGTGTGAGCTGGTACTAGAGTTACTAGCAAAGCTCCCCTTTCCTTCATTAGATTAGCTACTGCCGATCCAAAATTTCCAACTTCTCATTTGAACCCAACGAAACCCGGGCATGCATTTTTGTTTAGAATAGATGGGTTCTCTCTCTTTTATTTTCTAAATGTTCTACTAAAGTAATTTTTTCGAAGCTTCCGCTCTTTTATTTATTTATTTATACGGCTCTCTCTACGCCGCATATTTTTTTGTATATAAAAAAAAAAATTCATGCAAGGAAACGAAACGCGAAGATACTTTCATCAAACCCGAATTGCCTACAAATTTACATTTTTTTACTAAAAAAATTTTCTCTTTGTCTTAACATGTGCGGAATATTCTTTTCATTTAAATCGTTCTTTTTCTTCCCTTTTTCTTTCAATTTAAAAGAATGAGAAAGATGGTGCACTGAACGGAAAATAAAGGGAAATACATTGAATGAAAACCCATTTACAAGAAAATTTTCGAAGCTCTTTTTGCGTCGGCGTTTATGACCGTGTTTTAGAACGGTTGGGGAGTTTAGAAAAGTTCTTTCGTTTAGAATAACTATGTCTGTATTGAAGGTAAAAAGTTATGTTTCTTAATTGAACATTTTCTTAACAATGTTTTATATTTTACGTATAATTAAATTTTTTTCTAAAGCAATATTGTTAGTTTAAGATTTCAGACTTTATTTCTTGTAAGTTTTAAAAATATTTTGAATTGATTTTATGAACTACGCTAATTAACCAGTAAAACTGTCTCATAAAGACTTAACGCGTAAACTATAACGCGCTTTACCGAGTAAATTATTAAATTCAGAAAAACTAAAACTATGCATTTTATTTCACATTACACTGTTTAAAAAGTTTTAAATCATTTATTACAAATCTCATGCAAAATATTAAATAATTAAAAATTCAAAGTTCTTGTAAAAATACTGAACAATATTTATAGGAGACTCAGTAATTTTTATTAAATAAAACTCTTTAAGTTATATTCCATATCTCAAAAATTTGTTTAAAAATTTTTATAACCGTCGTTGAACAGCCGACCCAATTTTATAGGTTTGCGATTACCAATGTTCAACTCTGTAGCTTTGTAATTTTGAACCCAATCCAGAAGACAATGAAACTTCTGGATCGAGTATTGGGAGAAATTTACCTTCGTGGAGGACGTTTGATGGAGCTAAACCTGCACTTGCGTTACATGGAAAGGAAGATTACGAGAACCCCCCACGGTTAGACTGAAGGCAAGGGGACTCTAACAGATGATCCGACTATCTTTGAAGTTGATGATCTGACTATCCCGGTTCGCCTCATTGGAAGGCGAACGCTCTATCCCCTGAGCCATCGCAGCTCAGATCTTAAACATTAAGCTATTTGATGCTGCGAAATCGTCTAACACATTATTTTAGATTGAAGTCCGAATGATAGGAAAGTGTATAATTAGATCAGGAGCCCAGTTTTTTTTTTGCACACTAGGAATCGAATCCCGACTGAATCCGTGGTTGAAAAAGCTTATATTCAACATCCATTTTTAGAGGTAAGTATCTAACTTTGAAATAAATAGCATATATGGCCACTATTTATTTTTAAAATAAAAATACAGTGAAATATCTGAAAGTCCTTTTAGACAAATCTACAAAAAAACCGCTATTTTCCGCAAATGTTTTAACAGCGAAGAACTCGGTTTTGATGTCTTTGTACAAGAACTTACTTAAATTAACAGCGATTCTTGTTTTCGTAATTTAGCAAAGATTAAATTATAATACCTACATTACTGTTGAAGGAGGCGCACTGTAGAAAATTCTGAGTCAAATTCCGTTTTTAACAGGAATCCGTTTTAAAATAGTATGTTTATTCAATCAAAATAATTTTTTTTATATAATTTTGATACATTTTAAAAACGTGATCCGGAATTTCTTATAGTGTGTACCAAAATTCGCAAATTCTTTTAAAGTGCTATTGTCTTAACAATGATACTGCTTTTTAGACCCACTTGAGCAAGAAAGCGGGTAAAGCTGCGGTTGAGATGAACTGACTCGGTGGAGTCTGATTTTCTTGCAGTTAATGAAAAGAATTGGAGATCAAAGATAAATCGGAAGTCGTTATGGAGATATCTTCAGAGGAAGACATTGGCCCACATTGGGCTGTCTGGCCAACTATGATGATAGTGAGTCTTAACATTAATTTTAAAAAATCAAATTAGGTGTTACATCTGTTTTTATAAATACAAATGTCTATTTTCTTAAACGCTATTTTGAACTCTATAAAAAAGTTTATAGAAGACTTGTTAATTACGGCTTTTGAGAAAACTCATTTGTTCCAGAATGTGAAACATGTTTGTATTTTCAGTAACTAACAATAACTTCATTTTCAGATCAGAGTTCAAGTTTTGGATCTTTTATTCAGGTTAATCAAGTTTTGAAGCTTTTAAAGTTGTAATTTTTATTTATTTATTTTTTTCAAAAGAAGTAAAAGGCCAATTTGTATGTTTGCGGCTAAGATCTTCGAAACGATTAGTAAGAACAAAATAGCTAAAAAAAAATTAAAAAATAGCAGTTTGTAAAATATTTTTTTAAGTTATATCCACTCCTGTTTTTCCTTAAATACAGTTAAATACAATAACGAATCCTGTTTCCCGTTGAATGTTCATAAACTTAAATTCCATTGTTGGGAATATAAACCAATGTCAAATGTTTTCGTAAGAGCTAAAAAAACCAACAATGTTTTCAACTTAAATGTTCTGAAACAACAGGAATCTTAATCTGATTCGTCTTCTATTTGAGAAACAAGTTTTCTCTTTACAGAAACAATGAAAACACCTATAAAACTAGGACCTTGTTTATCTTTCTGGAAACGAGTGTCAACATTCCATTTGAACTCTAATTTACTGCGTCAATATTTTTAGACATATGGACGTGTTTTAAAGTATTTTAGATACTATTATTTAAATAAAAAATATTTAAAAACTATGATAAGAAAAGTATTTAGAAAATGTATACGACAATACTAATACGGAAATGACTTACTTTTAATTTTGAACTCAATGACATTTTTTACAAAACAGTGATGATTATTTATATTTATATTTTTCGTACCTAGAACATTTTGTTTTTTTAAAGAAGATACATTCTTTTATAAATGAACACATACAAAAAATACTTTTTGTGTGATTTTGTATTATAAGTTCAATAAAGGTTTCGAACTCAATTATTTATTATCAACCATTTAAATTAAGGCAAAATACAAATGCAAGAATTATTATTTCATTTAACCTCTTTTGCTTGAAAAAAAATAATTATAATGTTGATATTTTATTAACATTATCTGCACTAGTTTTATGTTAGCATGTTTATGTTAGTTATGTTAGTTTTATGTTATAAAAAGATAACTAATTAAAATTTAGAATTTATTTCTTCGCAAGAATTTATTCTTTATATTAATTTATTCTTTAGAATTTATTTCTTCGCAAATGATTTCTTAAAAAACTATGTTATTTAATAATCTCAATTTTATTTTAATCAATTTTATTTTAATGAATCAAAGATCAAATCAAAATGAAATCATGATATTTATTCATGCAAATTTTGTGAATAAATGTATAAATAATCAGAGTTTTGTTTTTATAATAGACATTTTCCTATCGTCTTTACTTAAGAAAAAAATTTAACTTAATACTAGAGGCTTATGTGTAAAAGTTGAGCTGATTGAGTTTGAATAAACAAAAAAAAGTAAAAGGTACTAAATTAAAGATGGCAAAATTCTCAGTAAAGTAGACCAATGTCTTCTCTGTAGTAAAGAAATTATTTCAAATAGACACATGAAGATTTAATAGTGTTTTCTAAGTTAAATTTTTGTGAATGTTTATCAAATACTTAAAATAATGCTTCCTAATGAAATGAATATTTAGAATGAATGAAGTAAGCAAAAATATATTTTTCCTGTTGCAGAGAAAATATGTGCTAATTACAGAGGTTTTGCTTATTTTTTTATAATTCTATGCATGAATATTTAAGAAATTCTGAAAATGTTATGTCTAAAATGCAGTATAACACAAACAATGCAGTAGAATTTCAAAACTATTTGAATTAGAATGCTACTGTTTTTTAAAATTAAAAAAATAACTTAGACATATTTATTTCCTTTCGAGGATAAAAATACTTATTTTATACAAGTTGTGTTAATATTAATATGTTTTAGTTTTGTAGCATTTCCTACTTTAAAATAAACTATGTTACAATTGTCGTGTTATTTCGGAATCGTAATATTTATTTTTTAATTGCATTTAATAAATTTGAATTATTCTTTTTATTAAAATTGAAGGCATTTTTCTGTAGGAACATGATTAAGGAACATGATGAACTGAGGCAGAAATAAGAATAATTAGACAAATGTAACAGCTCAAGACATATAAAAATGTTCTTTTTTATTATTACACTCTAATTAAACGCAATGATAAGGATCTCAATACAGTTTTTTTAATTTTTTATAATCCTGATGAAATGAAAGATCAATGTTTTTACAGGCAATCACTTCGAAAACATAATTTAAAATTAAAAGAAAAGTCTAAATAATAATATTTCATTCATAAATAAACTTAGTTTTTTTTTAAAAAAAAACACACATTTTGTTTAGAACTATTCTTATTTTCAGAAATGGGAAAATTCTATTTCGAATTAATTATTTTTTATTTTGAAATAATCCTATTTTTTGGAAAAAAGATACTACTTAATTTAAAAAGAAAAATAATAACACATATATGTATAAACTAACTCTATCAATCTAACAATTAACTCTATCAATCAATAAAAATATTTTAATCTAACGGCTTCAGTACACTCTAAGAAAAATCAGTTAAACTTTGAATTGAATGTTGGATTTACGCTGTGCCAAATAAACGGTTTTTGAAAACAATCAAAAAGTAAGATATATAATACAAATTTATCCCAAAACAATACATGAAATTGTTAAAGCGGCATATAACACACAAATTTATTCAAAAGCGAACAGAATCAGAAAAAGTGTTAATATACAAAATAAGTTTAAAAAGGTATGTAGGTAAGGACAATTAATAAAGTAATAAAGTTAGGTAAAAACACGGTTTAATTTTGAATTTAAATGTTTATTTTACTGAAAAATTTCAGATTTTTTAAAAAAAAAAGTACAACACACTTTCAGAAAAAATGAACACAACGTAAAGCCTTAAACCGGTACCTTAAACCAAAATAAGACGCAACCTTTGTTTCCGTTCAAGTTGATCCATAATATCCTATACACTGCAAAAAATCCTGAATCAAATTTCGGCATAAAGTATCTGCATTTTGAGTTTCATCATTCGTAAAATCCTTTTTTATTGTAAAATATTATACCGCAGTTTTTACTACTATATTTATTTAATTAGAGTAATTCAGTGATTTTACCGTAATTATTGTAGTTAAAATTGTGGTATAACAGATTTTTCAGAAACATGGTTCGGGAAAAATTTATTTTATGGTGAAAAGTACCGGTACCCTGAATACCGGCACTTTTTACCGTAAATTGATCCGTAATTTTTTCAAAAGTGTCAGTCCCGTTTAATCAAGTTTAAAGATATACGATAATATAGTTCAACACAAACTTAAATTTCTAACCTTGTAGACAATATTGCATAACCCTTTTTACCTAATTTTTGCTAACAATATAATCTACAATAATTCTATAAAAATACGCAAAACAAAGGTTTTATTAGAAGAATATTCCTTATACATAAATGATTTCCTACAATATAGTAATTATTAAAAAATGTTCTATTTTTTTACTAGGCTGATAAATTAAATTTCTTTCACGGGTTTTGAAAATAACACTTGATTAAACCCTCCATAAATGCGGACGATTTCTAAATGTGATATAGTGATCTAATTAGATTTGAATTGAACACTTTGAGAGAATGATTCTTTAGAAAATCTAATAATATTAACTAAAAAAAAATTCTAAAGAATTGTCTCATTTTAAATCAAGAAAAAAAAATCTTTCTTAAATCCTCTCTGTTTCCAATGCTAAGACATTTTTAATAATCATTAGCTCCAGTCCAAAATTAGCTGCAAGAAGAAGATATGATTTTTTTCCTACGCAGGACAATTTTTTTCACTCCTTTCAATTTCCAAGTTTTAATTCTCTTAGAGTGGTTTCATTCAATTTCACTCTCGCCTTGAGGTAATTTTTTTCCCTCAGAGTGTGAAAGGCTAGAACTTTCGTTAAGAAAGATATGAATGACAAAAAGGAGAAGTATAATTACGGGGTAAGGTGAATTATCTATTCAACAAATGTCTTTTTTTTAAAAAAAAAGAAGGAAAAAAAAACACAAAAAACAAAAACGCTAGATTCGTTGAAGAATTCTAATTAAGTTTCACTGTTTTATTAATTAACATTGTGATGAAATAAATACTTTAAAAATGAGACAATATAATTTTATATCTTACAACTGCCACTTAATTAACGCTTCTAAAAATACTCTAAAATAATAGGCACTAAACAATTCGAATAATTTTCTTTATATTTACTGCAACTCAAAGCGAGATATGGATGAAATAATTTTTAGAAAAAAATATTCTTAAAATATACGTTTAAAAAAACTTTTTTTCATTTAATTTATACATTTATTACATGTGTGATGAATATAATTGATAAGTAAGCAAAGAGGTTTTTGTAACAGTAAATAATTAAATATGCATGGTTAATTTTTATTTTTTTTGCGTTTGAATGAATATCCCCTTGCATCCAAGGAATAATAGCTTTATCAGAAAATGCTATTTGGTAATTATTTGCTACACTGCACTGACGCAATGTATAGATATTTGTATATAATTGTAATTTTCGTAGAATAGATTGATATGTTATGGTACTATATTTTTTTAACGGAAAAAGTTGCTTTTAATTTCTGCATTATTTCTTTTTCTTAGAGTGGTTTCATTCAATTTTAGTCTCGCTTTATTGGAGTAATATTTTTTCCCCACAAATTATGTAGTCCAGAAGTTTGGACACATGGATTACAAGAAAAAGAACTAGAATTATGGTGTAAAATGAATTATCAAATCAACAATTTTATTTTTTTTAAAGAAAAAATATGAAGAAATGAAGAATTTTAATTAGGTTTCACTATTTTATAAATAATATTACTCAGAAATAAATATATTATATCTAAGAATTACGTAATGACGAATTTCACACAGCAAAACCTGCTTGAACGGCGGAGAAAAAATGCCATTTTTTAAGAAACCGTAAATAATAGACCCTAAATTTCTGATTCTTTCAAACACTGAAGGCAAAATATTAATTAATCAAGCAATGTTTGTAAAAAAAATATTTTTCAAACCTTTAAAAAATTAGTTTATCAATATAAATTATAATGAATATAATTATCAGGAAAAGCAATGGAGTTCTAATTCTACAGGTTATGCAGACTTTTTCATATTTGTATTATAAGCATTATCTAGTTCACAGTAATAAATAACAAGTGACTAAATGACAAAAACTACTAAATGATATAATGATTAAATGTTATTTGGTGACTACGCATTACATTAAAACATAAAACACATAGATAATTATTTGTATTTAGTAGTATATATATTGTTTAGATGAATGTAAGTCATTCAAATAGTTACGGCCGATTTCATCTTTTTTCTAAATTAATCTATCATATATCGTTTAAGAGAGGCGATTACAAAAAAAAGACAAAATATGGATTGGTTCAATAAATAACTCTTATAGATGCGTTTAAACATAGGTATAAATAGCAACACTTTTTGAAAAATAATAAGCCATAACTGTTTAAAAATAGTAGAGAAATAATTGCTCAGACCTAATTTTTTTTATATAATAATTTTATTTATAATTATTTAGCAATATTTATTACCTGCTGTAGAATAATAAATTTGTTAATAATAATAATAAATTTGTAAAGTCATACAGTATTTCACTTGTGTTAATTCTTTATACCCTTTCTGTTGAGACTCCAGGCTACAAATTTGTTAATGAGTAGAAGAATATTGCAGTAAAAAAAAATTTTTTTTTCGTAATTTTTTGAGACCACATGTTTTAAGATATTTCATGTCAAAGGTCAAATCAGGCCACTTTGAAAGTTTGACCTAACCCTAAAAGATCATATAAGGTATCAAATGAAAGTTTTGAATTTTTTTTTTTCTGATACAATTAGAAAAAAAGCTACAGCCATTTATACGTATGCAAGTTTGTCGATTTTTATGAAAATTTCATTTTTTCAAATGTCAATAATTTGGACAATTTTCAAATTAAAAATCTAAAAATTGGTAGAACTGCTTACTTTATAATGAGTGTTTATTCCACCAAATTTCATTAAAATCGGAAGGGGGTCTATCCAAAAGTGATTGATCTGATGTGGAATGACTCATATTTATTTCTTTTATGTACAAATTTGTAACTGATTACTGAATTAGGCTCACTGGACAAACATTAAGTCCTCTCGTATGTGCATCGTGGCTTTGTGGAGATAGAGTTACTAGCTCCAGCATTATCCAAATTGTCAGACACTCATGGAATATGCTTATTGGATGTTGTCAGATTTAGTGTGTTTGTATTTAAAATTTACTACTTTAAATATCACAAAAGCTGTATTGATTAGAAATTCTAATTTTTAAAGTAACGTTAAAAAATAATTTTGCATTCGTTTTTAATTCTAAATATTTTTGCAATCCCTAAATTATAAAATATTTCAACTGTCTAGGGTAATTAAATGAAAACAAATAAGGACATTATTAGTTAATTAAAAATTAATATTCTTATTTTAAATTTACACTTTTTGAAATAAAGCAAATTATATTGCTTTATCTATTTTGTATTATTTCATCTCTTCTATATTTGCCGAAACACAAGGTTTAGAACGCGTGCGAAAAACTAATTTAGAATCCAAGAGCTTTTAAAATCAAATTACGGAACTTAATTATTTACTTTATTCATTATTCTCCGTTCTAATTTGGTTTTAATCTTTAATTGTAGAATGATCAACTTATTATTAGATAATTTAATTCTCTAAGAAGAAAATATTTTCCTCATCCGAAAATATTCTTTTGCATTTAATAAACTAGATAAACATAATTATTTTGCATAAATACTAATTATAAAAACTATTTAAATGATTAGAAAAAATTTTTGAGTAGCAAATATATAATGATGTCGATTTTAATTCTTTACATGCTATAACATATTGTCATGTAGTTTAGAATATTTGATGCAGCTATTAAAAATGTTCTTAGCTGGAAAATTAATTCATCTGTTATATTTTTATTTCTGACCAAATGACTGTTATAGAATTATTCTAAACTGTTGAAAACGTGCTTTTAAAAAACAGTAAAAATTTTGTTCGCTTAATTTTTGAAATTTTATGCTTTTTCCTCTCAAAATTTTCTAACAATTTTATTTGTGAAGTTTCATTTCGAAACTTCTTTTTTATTGTATATGTATAATTTTTTGATTAGATTTATTGAAAACATATCTTGATAGCGCAATTAAGTTTACATATAAGATCGGATATGATATCGAACCAAAACCTTCAGAGTATAGGGCAGATTTCTGTAAATAGATTTTAATTTTTCATCGAGATGTTATAGAACGAACAACATGAAATAAAATGTGATATTTTATCCAACTATAAAACAAAAAGGTGAAATGAAACTTAAACGGTTATTTTAAATTAGTAAATAAATAATACAAAGAAACTGAAGTAGTAAGATATTACTTTATTAAAACCTTTATACGCTTAGGAAATATACAAATTTAAAACAAGAGTCGACATGCTTCAAGCGCCCAAGAACAGGTGCGCATTTTCAAGATTTGCTAGACATGAATGAGAGGAAACAAAAGTGATTTGAAATGTATTGCGTAAAGTTGCCAATGGAAAATAAAAAAAAATACATTTATATAATTATACTACTTTTTTTCCCTTTTTCATTTGCAAATTTACGTTTTATATTTCAAATTACTTTTGTTTCCATTCACGTCTGGTAAATCTTGAAAATGGAAGACGTGTCAACTGTTTTTCAACGTGTCGACTGTTATTTCAAATTTGTATAATTTTGGAGTAAATGAGGTTAAAGTATTTGTCAAAAACAATTTGGAATGATATAGCTTACAATGTGATTGTAGTTTATCATCTAAGGGTGTAGTTTTACCTGAAGAAGGAATAAATCTATTTTTCTACATTATGGATTTATAAAATACTGGAATTTATCCTCTACCCATACACTTTTGAAAGGTAAATTTATATTTATAAATATAAACTGATAAGCAAGATTAAATTTGTAAAAAAAATGGTGCATAAATACACATTTTTATATTGCGAAAAATATTTTTTTTTTACTTAAAAAATAATGCACTTTAAAAAAAAAATTATTTATTCATAAATAAAATTGAAACTACAAGCTTATTTTAAAATGCTTATCTAAGCATGGAAATTCTTCGAAATTACAAGTTTTCCGAGAATTAATTTATTTAAAAATCAATTAAAGAATTTAAAAAAGAAAAACATACAAAATCACTTTCCTCGTTACGCTAACACGCCTCGTTTTTTCTCTCTCCTGCGTTCGTAATTGGAGATTTTTCGAACAGAAACTTTTCAATCATGTAGGAAGTCTTCTCCCTCATTCAAACTGTCACGCGGTCTTATTTCCCATCACGTGGATTATGTTCAACCAAACTATATTTTTTGTTCATTTTTAAAACTCTCTTTTTTCATCAAGCTCAGTTGATTGTGTTCTTCTTCAACGATGTCTTTTGCTTTCAGCATGAAGAGCTGAATATTCTGCGCTCTCGACAAATTGTTTCATAGAGAAAAGCTAAAATTAATATCTGTGTTGCTGCGTATGATTGGTTTTTCGTTTTTTTTTTTTTATAATTTTCTTTTCCTTTTTTTCATCATAATTTAAACTCTCAGACATGGACTGTCACGAAACAGATTTTTCTTTTCTTTTCCTTAGAGATCTGGTTTTAAATTAAGAGAAATCCAAAGTGTATTTCTTTTTTATTACAGAATTTAATAAACAATGTAAGTTTTGAAGAAGTGTTAAAACTAAAAAAAACTACAATTAATTTTTCTTTCGAAAGGATCCAAACCACATTAAATCGAATAACATTAAAAAAATTTTTAGTTTTCGTAATACAAATAGATTAATTACAACAATATAACGATAGTAAAAATTGTGTAAAGGACTTATTTTGCTGTGTTATTTTATTTTAACGCATTGAAACGTATGAAAACGCATTGAAATGTTGTAATTTTATCCCCCCCCCCATTATACCAATAAGCGTAAACACTCTTGTTTTGGAAGGTAATAGAAGGTTTTGTTTACCATTGATCATTATTTGTGCGATTAATCAACAGCAACAAAGATAATTTTCATAATCCTTTTGCATAATATTGCTGTGAAATAGGAATGAAAACAATAAAAATGTTTATTAATATCTTTACTATAATGTGATGTACTTCGTGGCCATATTTTTGTTCATGATGTCATATTTTTGTTCATTCATTTTGTTATTTTGTTCATAACATGACGGTATATCGTATGTTCTGATTCATCGTAATTTTTTCTTTTTGTCCAATAATTGCGTTATAATGAGAATAATAAATCTTTAAAACTATGTCAAAATAATGTAACAGAACTTCATTGCTACTAATTTTGAATTAATAAATCTTCCAAACAACTGATTTTTCACATAAAAATTGTTTATTAGTCTTATAAACATATCCGATGTTTTTTTTTTTTTTTTTTTTTTTTTTTTAAATCAAACTATTCAAATAAACGTATTGAAGTGGCCTTGACAAGGTCTTGAAACTGATTTAATTATGCAATTATTTAGTTACTTGTCAAGTTAAAAAATTATCATCCAATACCTGAAGCATTTCGTCGTATCGAGCGCAGTTTTCTTTCTTGATTTTTATTTTAGGCTCTTTTATTCAACCCTTCATCTTTGTTTCGTTCAAAAATATTTTTTTCGTATATTCTTAACAAAATATTAACTTTTATCCAAAAAATTCTTTAGCACGACCAAACATGGTTCCTTGGAATTTTAATGAAGGCTTCCTTTTATGATAGAAACCATCTTAAAATTTTCTTCACATACAAAAATTATATATTAACGACATAGATCAATACAGCATCTTTAATTTCTCAATACTCTATTCTTTTCTGTCGAATTAAAAATTAAAAAAATATGATATAAATAATTAAATTCAATTTTAATGCGACAATTCTCTTCTTAAAAATAGAAATAAACGTAAATCTTATCGAAAGCGCTTCATTTTATTGTGCATTATTATAAATAACGATATCTATTCCATTATCTAAGGAATCCCTACTTTAAATCAGGTCTTTATTTTAACATTAGGAAACCTTAAACTAAAAACTAGATCATTTATGAATGGAATCACTATTTTTCATTTATCTGTGTTTTGACCTCAGTAAACAACAATTCTGAATCTATTGCATTATGAAATATTGTATTCTATTGGGTAATTATACAATACAGTATTGTATAGTAATATATATTATTAGTTTTTAAAGTATGAACAATGCACGAGTTATTAGAATTAAAAATCGTCAGATTCAAACTATTCCATTACAATCTATTCTATTCTATTGCGTAACTATACTATTAGTTTTAAAAGTATGAACAATGCATTAATCATTATAATTACAAATCGTCATACTTAAACTATTCGATTACAATCTATTCCAAAGAAAATCACCATTCTCTGCCTTACCTACACTTAAACTATAGGATGCAGCAAACTGAAAACTAAATAATTTGTAAACAAAATCACCAGTTTTGCCTTCTGCTTTCACTTAAGTGAGGAACATAAGTAAAAACTGCCCCATCATTCTATTAGTCTTAAAATTACGCCATTAAAATTAAAATTCCGTTTTTTTTTCTTTTAGTGTCAAGAAAAAAACCTTGATAACTACATGCCATGTATGAATGTAATCTCCAGTTAAATATTTGTATATCTTTGAAATTTGGCTAGTATATTTATCCTAAGTGGCCACTAGGCTGCAATCATCCCATTAAGAATGGAGTCACTTTTTCGTGTTTGCCTGTGTTTTAACAATAGCAAACAACAGCTTAAAAACAATGACTTTATGAATGAAATTGCCATTTTCTAAATTTCTTACCGATTATAAGATAAGCAGTTTGCATAAAAAGCACTGCACATCCCATCTGCATCTAATGCTTTAAACATCATCCCACACTCTATCCTACTTACCAATAAGGCTCTTTATAAGCATTTGAAATTGAACTTTCTCCCTTTAAGGGACTTCCGCAAACTTCTCATCTCAGCTAAAGTAGGTAGGGGTCTAAAGCTGAAGATTAAAGGATCATCTTTGGTGGCAATGAAAGCATTGGGGAATAAGAACATCAGTTAAAGAGAAGAAAGTGTAAAAAGTCCAACGTTATCCTGCATCCCCCTTCCCATTTAAAGGGAAAGAAAGATTAATCTTTACCCCGTCTTTTTCCTCACCTCGGATTACGTGACTTTGACGCCTATTTCCTCTGGTCAGTGATGAACAAGGCCTTTGAACAATAAAAGTTAATTACCACCCCAGCAGAGAAGTTTTATTGCTGAATAGCATCTGACCTGTCTGATCGTGTTACGCGTTTCAACACCATAAAATATTGCCAAGCCAGTTATATTTTAATTTTTGGTCAGCAACTTTTTTTAACGATATATATATATATATATATATATATATATATATATATATATATATATATATATATATATATATATATATATATATATATATATATTATATATATATATATATTATATATATATTATATATATATATATATATTATATATATATATATATATATATATATATATATATTAATATATATATATATTAATATATATATATATATATTAATATATATATATATTAATATATATATATATATATATATATATATATATATATATATATATATATATATATATATATATATAAAATTTACAACAATATCTGAAGACGATTTTAAATTTTTAAGAAGGATTAGGAAGATTTATTAGAGGAAAGTTATTAAGGAAGGTGTATCAGAAAATGAATTTAGTAGGTACCACTAATAAATTACGAGGCAGATGATCCAAAGATTACAGAACCAAAAATTACAATTACAATTTATAAAAATAAGGTTTCACCAACAATGTAGTTGCTAGTGTAACGATAAATTTACGTTATTTTTTCCCTTAGTGACATGTCATTTTGTGCAAGCAATGATAAAAGAAGATACCTAGCTGTCAGTTAATTCTGTTTTGAAAACAACAGATAATGCACAGAACGGATGAAACGGCGGACCACTCTTTGTCTTTATTCTGGAGCTGTTTAGCTGGAGTCTCAATGATTAGTGTATTTGAAAACACTAAAAATGCTCAGAAGGACAAACAAGTCTAAATATCTCGCTAAAACATTCAGTGCAGTCCTCCTCCCGCTGGACTCCAAAAATTTTAATGGGAAGTTCTTAGCCACCCACCCTACACATTAAACCTATCTCTTAGTGACTTTTACATATTTCACGAAATAAAAAAAATCAATGAGGATGCACCGGTTTCGAGCGAACAGTGATGTCGAAATGTGAGTTTCTAATAGGACAAAAAATATCAAATATTGTATTTTTACAAGCACTTAGTACATGAAAATACGATCGTTAGAACGAAAGTAATTCAAGGTGAATTTTTGGCCTCTTTTCTTTTTTTGCCCACTGTACATGAAATTTTTATTTCATTTCGTTGTCAAATAGATACTTAGCAAGTTCTCAGAATTCTTTCTACTTATCAGCACATTTCTCAAAAAACCAATCATCTTGCATGAAACTTTCGGTTTTTTCGGTCGAACAAAAATTGTCTTTTGAACAATTTAAGATGATGACTCATAATTATATTTTCCCAAACCCTTCATATGTATGATTTATGCTCGAAATTCAGCATGATATACTTATGAATACATTCTAACATTCTTTAAATTTTTAATTATCCTTTTTTAAAAAAATACATTAAAATCGTTGACATTAGTTCAGTCTGAGAGATAATATTTTTTCAGTTGTATCGTTTGTATCAGACTTAAAAAATAGTTTTAAGCAAAATACTTTGTATAAAATAAAAGTTCGCCCTGAAATATATTCTTCTATGTGGAAGTTAGAAAAAGTCTATAAAAAATTTTACGTAATTAAACATTCTTCAATGTTCTTCAGTTTTCAGGGAGGAAGTTACTTATATAAGTACTTAAAAAAGAAGAGAGTTATCGCATTAAAGTAGATTATTTTGCATAAGAGGATGATGCTTAAGATAGTACATTGTAGAAAAATATTAATTTCTTTTTTGTTCAAGCTTAGAATTAATCTTGATAAAGTAGTCAAAACTTTAAAAAAAAATCTGCACAAGGTGTGTTTATACTTGAAGATTTCTTTCAAATAAATTTAGTTGAAGCTGTAAAACTCTAAATCATTTATTCATTTCTTAAGGTGAAGTAAAACTAGAGAAAAAATACTGTTAGCTATATACCTTTTTTATTTCCATTTAGGTGTATGAGTAGGGGTAAAAAATTCATGTTCTTATACTGAACTAAATAGATACTAAGTATATAAGCAATAAGTAATAAAAATTACTTTGTTTGCATGTAATTAGTATTGCTAGTTTAATTCAGTTGAAGGAACTTATTGGTTCTTAAATTTGAAAATTGGTATTAAAACCTATCTACAATGCAAAAAATTACGGATCAAACTACGGTATGTTTCTAACACCCTATATGCAGTATCCTTAAAATCCATTTTTACTGTAAAGTTTTATATTGTAACTTTTATAATAATACTTTATAGATTACCGTGAAATAGTGATTTTACAATAAATATTAATATATAAAAATTATGTTATATCAGATTTTTTGTTTTACCAAAGTTTACGGTAAAAATAAATTTAAAAGTAAATAGTACTATCACCCTGAGTGGGGACTTCTTACAGTAATTTGATCCAGGTTTTCGTTCGGCTAAACTGCATTTTTTTTAAAAATTTTTATATTTCATCAATATGTATTAAAAAAATTACCTTCCTGTTTTAGATCAATATTTACAGAAAAACGATATTGGGTTAGTCAGTTGTTTTGGATTTTTCTGAACAAGAGCCCGTTGTAAGACGAAATACGAAGAAAACGCGGAATTCCTGATTTGATAATGATTCGACCAGTTCCTAAAATCTTTAAGCAATTTAAGAAACGTAAACTTTCTTAAATACCATTTCTATAGTTCTGATTGTGTAGACAGATACGGTGTCTAAGGTAAGTACTTGATACAATTTATCCTTTTTTTAGAGTCGTTTTATGTATTCTACGTACTCTTTGGGTAATTTTTTCTACTTTCTTGGAATATTACATGTACATTTAATAAGAAGAAAATTATGTTAAGTAGTTATACTAATAAAAATAGCATTCATTTTAGATCTTCACTGTTATTTTTTTAGAAAAAGACTACCAGTTTCAAATTTTTGATTTCTGCACAAAAGAAAATATGGAACATTAAAAAACAAACGTACCTCAAACTTAAAAAAAAAAAAATTATGACTATCTTAGGGCTATATTTTCTATCTATGAACCTAATTCATAATTCAAATTACTTAGTTTAATTTAGTTGAAACTTAAGAATTTTAAAGATTGCAACATATTGAGTACAAATATAATCGCCAAATAAACAATTTACTTTTTTTCTCGAAACAATTCATAAATCTAATCTGTTAAGATGGAGAAGGGAGGTGAAAAATTCTTCATTGTTCGTGTTCAGCAGGTTCAGGTAACAGAGGATAGCTGGAGTAACGTCAGATCATGTATATCACTTAAATTCGAAGCATTTAAGGACTTGGGGCCATACAGAGACAAGCCACACATTTCCTTAAAGCGAAATTTTTACATCAAACTCTCCCTTAGTATTATGTCAAAACAGGTACATTAAAAACTGCTGGAATTACTTCCAGATATCAGAGTACTATATAAAAATCTTTACATGGAAATCGTAGTAATTTTCATCAAAAGACGCTTTCTTAAATATCCTGGAAATGAAACTTTTGATTATAGTGGCCCACTCTTCTATTGTAATACTACTTCGGTACGTTAAGAAAAATAAACTAAAATTTACTTTTTTTTTCACCGGCAGCTGATCCAGTTGTGCAAACCGTAAAAATTTACGAAGTAAATCTGTAGCCTCAATATTTTTTACCATATCAAAACAAGTCTTTTCCATAAAAATTAGAAAGAAAATACTTAATCAAACTGGTTTTTTACCTTAGCAAAGCAAGATTTTAACAAAATTTAGAAAAAAATTAACAAATTTGTTATTTCAAGGAATTTTTACAGTATGGTTAAAGTACAGTAAGTTTTCTTTGTGAGAGTTACAACGTAAATCTGTACTCTCACCAGATGTGACGTTGGCAGAAATTGAATCGAGCAGTCATGGGTGGGATTCGAACTTAGGACATTTCTATTGGGAGGTGCGTGCCTTGTCCCCTGGGCCACTGCAGCTCAAACGTTTCATTATGAAGAAATAGTGATAGTGAAAATTTTTCTATCACTATTTCTGAATGAATGAATTTATTGTATGAATTCGACAATAAAGTAGAATCGCAGTTTTACTTATACGATGTTCTGAAACACGAAGTAATTGTTAAAATGTAAGTACAAGATCGAAGATTGTAAAATGATTAGAGAAAAGGTAAAATTATACTACAGAACAAAAAATGAAAGAAAAAATAGAATTTCAACTAACAGTTTTAAACAGTTAGTGATTAGAGGGAAAAACGGAGAAAAACCGTTTTGTCAACCAAATGGCTTTAAAATATTAAATATAAGGAGAAAGTCCGAAAAAACAACGAACATTTTTTAGCAGTATATGTTTAATCATTCACTATGAATTACGATATAATTTTTATTACTTACCAGATAAATATTTTAAAATAATAAAAACTAAAATATCAAAACAAATTTGAGAGATTTTTTTTTTAAATTTTGATTCAATTTTGGATTTTTATAAATTTGATCATCAGGCTTTGTGGAAAATTACAAATTAGAAACTTCTATGAGCAACAAAATAATTATTATAATAATATTTACTCTTTCGTCGCACACGAAATGTTTATTAACTTCAAACTCTGGGCAGCTCTTTCTTTCAGCTCTTAGCTGGATTGAAGCGTTGATAGATTGAAACCACTACTCCTTTTTCATCAATGATCCAAACGTTGATCGATAACCTGAGTAGGGAAAAGATAGACATAGGCATCTCATATTTTTTTTTTTTTTACTTATCAGATGTTTCTCTTTTATTTAAATCTATGCAACAGCGTCATTGCTGAAAGTTCATACTCCCCGCTCCATGTTAAATGGGGAGAAAGCTATGGGATAAAAATGGGATGAGGAAAAAACACGGTACCACGGATTCCACGGGACACCAGCATAATTACGGCGGAAGCAAGGACTTTGCCAGGGTTGGGGCGCCGGGGGGCATGTAATCCCTTTCCCGTGATGTACTTTGGGGCCCCATTACTATTTCATTTTGCATTTTTGATGTAAAAAAATCGTATTTACGTCTGTTCCCGGCCATGTTGAAATGTCTGAAGACAATCTAAGCTGCGTGTACATCTTGCCTATTTCGGAAGATTAAAATGAGATTGAATAATGCAGCAAGGTTCGGGAACTTGTAAGATTTGCATTCTTTGTTCGATTTTTGATTTAATAAATTATGCACGGGTCGGGTTCCTGCAATACGGAAGGTGGAAGACAGGAGATTTTTTGATTGACAATTTTAAAACTTATGTTTCGTAATACGAAGATAGGATGGTGTGTGTATTTGTTTTACAATCGAGAACAACGTGAAAAATTTTAAAAATTAACTACGGAGTGTTCGTAAAAATAATGTCGCTACTATATAATTTTACAGTTCGATGTAAAATAATTTTACGAAGTTTATCAAACCATGTGCTACTTTTTAACAGATTGAGCTGCAATAACTTCTTTTATTTAACTTAATCCTCTGAATGCTAGTTATGTTTTTTTCTCCAAAATTTTAAACTTCTGACTTTTGCAAATCCAAAAAAAAAGAGAAGATTTTTCCATGTAAGAAAGATGCACTCCAATTCCCTGTTCGATAATACGAAAAAAAAACCTTTATTAAAATTATATTTTCTATAAGAAACCACTATAACTTTACTTGTCCAAGTGACATAAGGGACAAGAAAATCTTAATTAAGATGCATACTGAAATAAATAACTCTAACTCAAATAATATATGTTTTGAGCAGGGGTGGCTCTGGCACTCGTTCCCCAATCAAGTGGCCCCGGTTCGAATCCAAGCGATGGTTGGTTGACATAAATTCTACACCCGGTTCACAGTGTTGATGTAAAAATATCCTCAGTGGTAGACGGATTGTGGGTTAGAGTTCCCTTACAAACAAGCTAATCGTGGGATGTTTTCGTGGTTTTAAACCTTCAAGTAACGCAAATGTGGGTAAGTTCTGCAAAAAAAAACTCCACGAAGGCAAAATTCTCCCATTATTTGATCCAGAAGTTTTTTTTTGTCTACTGGATTGGGTTTAAAATTACAGGATCAGAGAGTTAAACATTGGCTGTCGTAAACTCAAATTGAGTCGGCTGTTCAACAACGGTTATAAGATAAGATAAACTAAAATAAAATAAAATAATGTGCATGCACAGAATTATCAATTCTATCCAAAAAAAATCAACAAAAAAACGGGGCATAGTATGAAGACAAAGCATGATAAGCTTCTGTGAAAGTTACAAAAAAATATGCACATTTTCAAAATGTATCCAATTATAAAACGAGAATAAATTTGCATTTAATTAAGTAGATTAAAAATAATTAGAGCACTCTCTTATTTTTATATAGTTTTTTTCGATCCCCGATCATATGTCTTCTTTATTAGATTCCTTCCATCACTTTTCGTTGAATGAAAAAGTTACATAAAATGACTTTATCACCTAAGCCGTTCGATATTCCACTCCGCCTGATAACGCAATAAGAGAAAATCTCTTAGATTCTATTTTAATGGCTCGTGAGCAAGATTGATTGCAATCAATATAGCCAGTGTGATTGGATTCAGAATATCTTTTACCAATAGTTCCATCAGGATTTTCTTATTGGTTCTCCATTTTTCTATACAAACTCATTGAATGATTCTTAGAGTTATGTTTGTGTCAATATGAAGCTAATAGCGGCCATTTGTAATGGAGAAGATTTAGTTTTTCTTTTTTAAATGTCTGTTTGTTTTGTTTCCGTAGTTGCTTTTAAGTAAGAGAAAAAAAGATACTGAATTGCTAAGCCTAAATAGGTTTGTTTTTCCTATTTAGGCTTAATATTTCGGTACCCTGTTTCTGTGTATTTTTTTAGAGACAGTTTTTTATTTTTTCAATTAGCTAGCAATAATTAAAAAAAGAAGTGAATAAGCTGAAAAGACTTGTTTTATTTTGAGAAACAATCCTGTGCTTCTTTTAAATTATTTGGTTCCTAATCACTTGAAATGAGTTTAAAGGTATTTTTACTAAATAATAACAAATTTATTTTTTGCTCATTTCTAAAATTTATTTTAAATTAAGTCGCAATTTTTCCACAATATTTTGTGTATTACTTAAGGTATGTGGTTTGATCAGAGTTCATCTATTAGCCGTGATAAGTACTATCAATAACATAATGTAAAAATTAATAGTCAACAAATGTATTTTCGGCAACTAATGTACAGTGTGCACAAAACAACAATGGACCACCTTGAATAACTTGTGATCTTAAGATCGGATCTTAACGTTCTAGGAGGTAACCTCGAATATGCTAATTAATGAGTGCAGACGATATTTTTATTTACGAAATCAGACACAAAAACGTATTTTCTCTGAAACAATATGCATTTTTTTTCAGCGTATTCGGATTTCTGACCCCTAATTAGGGTCTCAGAATGAGGTCCCATAATTTGGCCAGGATGAGCGATCAAAAGTTTGGAGAAATTAATGTTAGTTTTAGTTTCTGCGTATTTCGTCATATCTCGAAATATTTTTAGCGAATTAAAAAATTTTTGAACACAATTATAAAATTTGCTTGTCAAATGTAAAACATTTAGTGCAAAAAATAAGCTTTTGTAAATATTTATTATTTTTCATTGTTTATTTAATTATCGTTGGAAAAAAATTTAATTTTAAGTTATGCATTTTTTTTTTAAAGAACAAAAATTACAAATAAAATTTTGATTACATTCCTCTTTATTTGCCACCAATTTACAGTTACGACACTGTATTCAACCTTCTATAGAATTTGACTTAAAATATTACGAATAAATGCTACCTGGTCATGTCCAACTGATGAAAACCCAATTTTATCTAATAAAGCTATTTTACAAAAAAAAAAAAAAACTTAGCATGTTTCAAACTTGATGTAATACCTGTTTTGGCAATTTAAAACAATGGATAAAACTAGGCTTGTCCAGATGTTGAATTTACCTCAACTAAATCTTCAAGCAATTATAAACTACAAAATTAAATTGGTGTAGTAAAATTCATAACTTTTCTAATCAAAATTTTAAAAGTATTATCATTAAGTAACAAAGGAAAGGACACTGTTAGTTTAATAATATGAAGGTTGTTTACAACTAATTTAATACCATATCTAATAAATTGTAGCAGTTCCTAAGAAAAAATTTAGAGTCCCGGTTTTCCAGTTTTGCACAATTCTACCCTCAATAGGAATATAACCAATGTCTTAAAGATAAAACATATTTTAAGAGATAAAATTAAATTAAGTATATCAATTAAATGCAGTACGATATAAGTATTCAATGTCAAGAAATTAGTTGAAAAATTAGTCTGAAATATTTAGTGTGAAAGCTTTTATTTTTATTTTAAAAAAATGTGAAAATTTTGAGAAATTTGTAAGATTCCTTTTTAAAAAGACAATTGAAAGCTAGACAGTTAATAACTCTTATTTTTTAAATGATTTGATTGAAAATTTAAGAGCTTCCCTGTTTGTTATGCTATATCTGTCGCACATATATTTTTTATTTCAAATATTTTATCACAATCTAGGTATTTATAACAAAAGTAACTGAAAAGTCAGTTTTTAATATTTTATTAATATTTTATTCACTAGAGATTTTAAAGGTTATTAAAAAAATTCCGCTGTGCAAACGGAATTTACACGTTATAAATTTTTATGTGATTTAATCATGAAAAATTTAAAGGAGTTAGTTTGGCCATAAATAAATAATATAAATCCGTATTAAATTCATATCCATTGTATCCTGTATAGACTTTAAAATCCACAATATCCTTTCTTTCTATGAGATTCAGCTAATTTAGAACAAGGCAGATGACGATGTATAATGTATAAAATGAATAATAAAAAAATTAGAACTTTTATTGGCATTTGAGTTGAATAAATATAATCTTTCATATTTTTACAGAAATTAAGCCGAGGAAAAAAGTATGGTCAAAGCTAAAAGAATATTGCAAAGTTTACCATGTTTCTGGTCGGAAAGGAACACCAAAAAGCTCGGTAGTTTTTTTTTTAACCGAAACGCTTTGGTAATGGTTTCGGAAAAATTAACACTAAATATAGCCTTATAATATGTGATAAAATTTTGAAAATTTGGTGAAATTTAGTAATTTTTATCATATCTAGGTCATATCTAACCATTTATTTGGCTATATATACATTTTATTCTTATACTTTTTACTAAATGTGTAGTGCTAAGAAGTAAGATTTTGTAAATCAAAATTTCCGGTAAACCGTTACCAAATCAACTGAAAAAATTACAAAATGAATGGTTTAAATACGTATATTTTGGTTTGATTAACCAGAATTTTTTTTTTTTTACCGAAAAATTTTATTGCCATACTGTACGGTAATTTTACCAGAGTTTTTTTCTCTTTTTGTAGAAAAAGGCACTTTTTTCTTTTAAAATAATAATAAAATATCATAAATTCTATACTGGTTACGCTGTTTGTCATAAATAAAATAATAAAATAAATAAATAAAATAATAATAAAATAAATAAATAAAATAATTTATTTAACAAATGCTATTATAATTATAATAACATATTGCATTTAAGGTTATTTTAGTTATAAAACAATAATCTAATGTAAAATAGCTTAAATATATATTTCCTTAATAATTTTCTAGTACCTAAGCTAATTGCTACATTTTTATAAATTTTCTCTCTTACTTTCGAGATGGCTTATTTTGTCGTCTTCTTAGTACACGCATTCTTAATATAGTGCTAATTAATTAATGTCTTTTAGTTAAGTTCTCCGAGTAACATTAATTGCATTAAAGACACTAAAAATATATGACTAAAATGCAATTAACCTATGAAAGGTTTGATATTTATTAATTTATTATTTTTTTGTGAAATGTTTATTAAATCTAATTTTAAGAATTTGTTAATTTGTTACAATAAATAGAAAATTTTATATCAATATTTAAAATACCTAGAAATGTGATTTGCATTTTGGGTTGCTTTTTTTGGGATTTTCTTGTTTTTACGTTTTAATGGTTCACAAAAATGTTTACATATCGATACAAGACAAGTTATACCACGATAAAAAAGTTTCACTAATAAATGATATCATATATTCGAAAAATATTATATTCATACAATATCAAATAATCTATAAAATAAAAATCAATTCTTCCATGCAAAATTATTATGATGTAATCATTTTAATAAATACAGAAGTAACAAAAAAACAACAACATGAAAGGACTTTAAGGACACTCAAAAGCAAATTGAAGAATAAAATAATTTTTAAATTAAGTATAAAATTATTAAGTAATAATTATTATTAAATATTAAATTTAAAACTACGTAACAATTATGAAAGTTTAAGAATGTTCAAAATAAATTGTTGATTATAGTTTGTCGATGTTGAACGCCTTTAGAAAGCAGTTTTGTAAGAGGTTGAAAACCGTAATTTTCTGCATCCAAAAAACTAATTTTATTTCATTCTTCTAAATATATTTTTAGCTTATTTGGTGCCCTTTATTTGTTTCAGCAATATTTTAAATTATTTATTTGAATTTATGAATAAATAAATTCAACCGTTTATTATACTTTAATAGAAAAAAGGAGGAAAAAGAAATGCACTGACTAAAGTTCACCAAATTTCAGTTTTTTTTCATTTATTTATTATTTATGTTTCACTTATTTTTGATGATATAGTTATGGGGATAATAACCACTACTTCGTTCACTCTGCGAAGCACCGTCACAAAAATTTCATCAAAAACTGTTTTTATCGCTTAAAAGAGAAGCTACAGCAACACCGAGAGAAAAAAACTCTTTTCCTTAAAGTTGTTTTCCCCTTTTTTCTTTTCTTTTTTGAGAACTCCAAATCTCGTCACTTTCTCTGCCTCGAAGGAAGAAGAAAGAAAAAAAAAAAAAAAAAAAAGAAGAGAAAGGAAAATCTCGTAAAGTAAGGATAATTTGAATAACATTTCTGCCAAACAAAAAGAGGGCAAAACTTAAGGGAACAAAATGGCGTTTAGGGAATGCTTTATACTTAGCTCGATTTGTTGACAAAGTAGAAAAGCAAATAAACTTGATGACAAGATGCATACAATCTAGATCGAAACGGTGATTGTAGATAACAGCACAAAAACTTTGCTAAACAAGTCAAGATGCTCCGTCAAAAAGTTGAAAAAAAAAATAGTTTATCACTGGATTTTGTTGATGTCAATTGAAAATGTTTTTTAAATAGTTAAAGAAGACAAAGCCTTAATTGTTTTTGTTAGAAAAAATTAAATAACACAGAGCTTTAACTATATTTAGATGTTAATTACTTCAGACTTTTTCTTAGTCTCATAGGAAATCTTTTACCATATGAGGTGATTAAAAGATATTTTTTTTACTATATGAGGTATTTAAATGTATATATAATTAAGGAATAAGGGAAGATTACTTTGATTATTCGTTGTTTGAATTATAGAAAATGATTACAATTTGAAAAATTGATCTAATTTAAATAAATTGTCCCTTTAATCCAAATGAAGGAAAAGAAGTTTAAAAATGTATTGTACAGTCACTCAGTGATCTATCATCACCTTTGAACTTTATTCGTTGGGTCCTTGCGGTGCAATATATTAATTACATTTTATGGGTTATTAAATTTTTGATTTTCTAAGCAAATTTTTAGAACCGTTGTAGCCCGAAAGAAATATACTAACATCCTATTCCGACAATCAGGTTATGCTCTCTTCATATAGATTGTAAACTATCACTGCAAACTTTCAGGGCTCTAAAAATTAACGTGAAAAAAACCCAGAGGGAAACTTTAAAAAACATAAAGAAAGCATTGATATGATTTATAACTGTTGTATTTAAACGCTTTTAAATTTAAATTTGCTGGCAAATTGCTAATAAAAAATTAGCATAGGTTTTTGATATTCAAATGACTTAATGTAGGCAATATGCCTGTTCGTAAACACTGAAAAAAATTGTCGTTTATATCAGCATTAAACATGGTTGCATCTACTTTACACTTGTAGACCTATTCTGAAACAAGAGTAATGTATTTTTTACATTACTTGAAGTAAAATAACTGCCACCATACTGTGGTATTCAATAACAGTATAATTTATAATTACAGTAAAATAAAATAGAAATAAGAGTCATAAGTTATTTTTGCGAAACAATATAAAGCAAGAATCATTTATTTAGGATGTATGTATACACTAGTTCTTAAAATAAAATTTAATATATGAGTGACACAAATTGAAAATTAAGATGAATTTGAACTAGGCTTACGGAGCAAAAGCCGATGGAAATTATAAAAATATTTAATACAGTTTATAGAGATTTAAAAAGAAAAATATGAAGATCCTTATTGAACAATTAAAAACATACATGAAAACATTTGTGTTTTCGGAAGCAAAAATATTTAACGCAAGGGGTGAAAGCAAGAGTGACTTGTAAATATTTACCATTATAAATGTTAAGTTCACTTGCACCCTTTTTAATTGCATGGGAAAGTTCGATTTAGTGTTAACTTGGAAAAAAAGTATTTTTTACACAATGTTTTGCGTTGTTCAACATCATATTTGGTGAAATAGTACTCCAGTTTTTACAGTGTAGGTTTTTGATCTTTCATTAACTCTTAACTTCAGTATGATAACTTTATACACAACAGCTTGTTTTGTGGTTACCTGCGAAAGTTGTTTCAATAACCATATCTAGGAACGAACTTATAGGTTTATAAATAAGAATTTTTTTTCGTAAGATTTGCGTTTTTAGATTGTAATTTAAAAAACTAATAATTACCTGCTTATACATTATATTGCAAAAACAATTAGGAAAAATAAAAAGTTTAGTCACAGAGAAGAAATTTTCTGACATTCGTTTATATCCTTTTGAGCATTCGAAATTAGAATGTTAAATTATTTTGTTTTTAAATAAATCAACTATTTTCAAAGCATTGAATACTCTATTTAAATCTAATCATCAAAACATTTAAAAAAATATATATTTTCTGTTAAATGGGAGGTACATACCATCATAGTTTTGTAAAGGACATAATTATTTGTTGGCATAGATTAAGCACAAAAAAAAGCATTTTTATATTTATAATTTCAACAAATTTGCTCTCTCTATGTAATAATAATTGGAAAGAACCATTGTTTTGAGGGTTCAATTTTACGTTACAGTTTTTTGTCTGAACAATTCTGAGTAATTTTGAAATTACAAAGGTGCAGAGAAATTGTTACGAAATTTAATAAGAAATTAGCATTCGATATATAGTTCGAGAATATAAATAGCAATACCTGAATAAAATTTGATGAATATATTTGAAAATTGTCATGCTGAAAGAGTGCTTTTTATTTATGGCCTTAACTCGAGTTTTCATAAAAATTAACAATTTTTCTGAAGGATTCCAATTTTAAGTACCTTTTACTCAAATTTCATATTTTCTCACATTAATTCTTACGTTTTTTAAAAAGTTTTTGAGCTTTTAATAATTGCTATTAATATAAAAAGTATAGAAAAATGCATTATTATAGAAAATTTTGTTTGTCTTGTTTGAAATCTTTTTAAGATTGTACTTGAGATGATGTCAAAAAAAAAAAAGAGTGATTAGTTGCTGCAAGATATAAATCTTAAAATTTGCATTATAGTGTTTAAAAATATATAAAACTTGTTTTAAGAGCGATAAAAACTTTTCTTATTTAAACTGTCATGATGCCTCGTATACTCGTAAAATTACTTTTCATTTATTCCTCCTTATTGTGCCACACGTCCTCTCGTCCTAAGTTTAATTTTCGCTTTCTAGCACAGTTGGTTGCTTTTCAAATCAAGTTAAATATCCGTTTTGTTACTATTAACTTAATAATAAAATATTTTTATTTAAAATTACAATAGCTACGTATTTCATCAACAAAAGAAACTTTTCTAATAGAAAATATGGAATTTCAAGAAAACAGTCATAAATGAGGAGCACTCATGGTAACTGATGAGTGTAATAAACAGGCAGAAGAATCTCCTACTTGTTTTAAAAGTTAGTATTGAAAATTTTCTTTAAGAGGTTTTTCTTATCATATTTTCTCTTACCTCTTTATGATTAACTTCATTTTTAGGTTATCTTATGTTTAAAGTTTAAGGACTTGTCTATATGACTTCAAAATTGATTTGAGCCAAAATCAAAATTGAAAACTTTCTATATCCAATAGCTAAACTTTTTGCCCATGATTAGGAGTTCAGTTTTTTTCAATTTCAAAAGTATAAATTGCGTCTTAAAACAAAGATTCTTTAAAAATGATAACTTTATTTCAAAAAATTGTTTCTGTTTGGAAGTCTATGTTAAATTCATCGCCAGTAATTAGTAAAACAGTATGTGACTGTGTTAAAGCTCGCATTAAAAGTAAACTTGTCATCAAACTTGTCGACAGCTTCCTTATATTTCATCCCAAAACTTCCCAAAAATGATAAATTTAAAATCGATATAGGCAAGAGATAGGAGATTGTATGGCGCCAATACGAATATTTTTCCTTGGAAAAAATCGATCCCATGGCCTTAGTTGTTGCAAGCTTTCCTACGGTTCAGATTATTTTTAGCCGATTATTTATTGTTTGTGTTAAGTCACGTGGGTGTTGAAATGACACTTTAAAGACAATGTCTCCACCGTGGGTGAGGGTGGTATGGAATTTTATGACTGTAGATCTCGTCTGCTTTCTCAGAGAAGCGACAAATCGGGAATGTCTCGAATTCTTTCACAATACCAAATAATAAAAAGAAGAGCGGGGTTTTGGTATCGAATTTTTCAAGATGAGCCTCAAATAGATAACTCTTAGAGACTTTCTTTTGCGGGTATCTTACATTCAGCACTGCGTTAGAAAACATGTGGATGGCTTTCGAAAATTTAATTAAAATTACGATGACATGTTTTAAGGAAAACACTTTAGTACTATAATTTTAAATAAAAATAAATCTACTGTAGTTATATGACCCTTAGCTTTAACCTTCAAGCTATACATGAGTAAAATTATAAAAATTAAATAAAATATCAGGTCAAATATTTATTAACATTCACATGTTCTTGTTTTCTATTACATCGATCGGCTATCTGATTTTGATTGTTTTCTAAGGAAAGTTTTTTTTACAGCTATCCTCTTTAAATGAACGAATAGTGTTATAAAGTATTGATGAATAAGCTTAGCTATATTGGTACTACACATTAGGTATACTATGTATTGTAAACAGTAGGTATATGGTCTTAAGTTTTAACCTTTAACAGATACAAGGGTAAAATTGTAAAAGTTAAATAAAATATCAGAGTCCATTTTGTTTTTGAAATGTATGGCTTATGCCAGCAAGTCTACGACCACCCACGCGATTTACATAAAGGGTTGAATAAACGAAATTTTGTGTTATTAATGTAAGATGGTCAATGAAAATATATACGTTTTGAAATATATATCTAGTATCAATCTGGTAATCTACAGCGTTTAAAAGATTATTTGACGCTTTCATAATTTACCATTATTACATTAATCACACATTTGGAGCGTATTACTAAATTAAATCTGAGCATAAGAAGTGGTTAAATTCCAATAAAGGCATTTAATATTACTTGTGAAAATCAGTTTAGTTTATAAATAATTTTTAGTATTTTTTTAATACATGAAGTGTGGACACGACATTAAAAAATAATTAGCATTTTTTTGTTTTCATCATTGATGAACTGTCAATCTATCTATATTATAGGAATTTAGGTAAACTTGTTGTTGTTTGTTGTTTTCGTATGCCTGCTAAGACAGAGGGATGCGAATGTCCTTGTTTTCCAGTGGCGCCATCTATGACCAAGAATTCGACTTTTGCCACACCCATACGCCACGCCCGCTTATAGGGTGAGCCCATTCATACATCCATTCATTCATCCACAAATCGTAATTTTGACCCGAATCAGAGAACGACCAATCTCCAATTCAGTACCCCCAGAGGTTTGGTTTGTTATGAGAATATTGAGGATTTTGTGACTCAACAGATTTAACGTGCATCAGTCACCATTTTACTACACGGAGAGTCTTCGGCCGGCGGGGTTAGAACCCACGAACTCACGGACATGGGCCCAGCTCCCACCGGCCAGGCTATCCCGGCCCCCCTTAGGTAAACTTGTTTTTGTTTAATGCAACTCAGAAAACGAAGAAATTCCTGCCATATTTACTGAAGCTAGTTCGTTTTCGTAAATGAGTTTTCATCTTCTACACCATATTTATTACGCAGGATAAAAAAAAAGACACTAAACCTTCTACTGTTAGCCTGTTAGATATGGAATTCTAACCCTTGGTCTATTTACCACTGGAGACATTCTAAATTCAAAGCTTGATCACTGAGGGCCAACAGATAAAAATCTAAGTCTGGATTAAAAAATTTTTATCTCTTTATTTTATGGTGAAATCTCGTATCTCGTTCCAATTTGTAACAATACAATATTATTCGACAATATTATTCGATATTAGACTAATCGTTTCAAGTATCCTCCAAACTATTATCATAAGAAAAATGCATCAAGATTTATTAACTGGCCATTCTGTTTTATATAGTTTAGACTCATTTTCTTTTCGTAGTATGCCTGTTTAGGCAGAGGGGGTGCGATTGTTCTTGTTTTTCAGTGGCACCATCTATTGCCAAGAATTCGACTTCTGCCACACCATTCACACAACCACAAACCCGTTTATAGGGCGGGTCACATTCACACACACAAAGGAGAAAGGACATAGAACTCACAGAGAGAGAAAGAAACACCTATGCCTTGCCCGGGATTCGAACCCAGAACCTTTCTGATGCAAGGACAGTTCCCTGCCCCCAACACAGGCCGGTCGGCAGTCGAATCATGCAAAAGCAATATACTTTTCTTCACATTTATAAGAAAGCTTAATATATTAAATAGATTTATCTTTCAAAAATAAATAAATAAATAAAGAAATCGAAAATATATCGATAAAATCTGAAGTAGAAAACATATTGGAGGAATATTACTTTTTTGAAAATATGATTTTTTTTTTTTTCATTTACAAAATTTTCAAGAAAGCAAAAAAACTTTCCTTATTGGGAATCATGAAAAAGAAGATCTAGAGGAAAATGGGGAAAAAAGAATATTACATCAGAGAAAGGGGTATTACATCATAAAGTTTGACTGCTACTTTCAAGATGACGCTATCACATATAATATTCATTTTCCAATGCATAGTCAATTCTTGGAGAATCTTGGCATAGACATGAAGGTTACGGAATGTCTAGAAGTTGATTGACTAGTTATAATAACAGCAGTTTATTCCGGAGAAGGTTTAGTGTTTCTGTCTAGGAATCGGTAAAATGCGAAAAAGAATCATTATATATCAAATAATATGCTTCATAGAAAACTATTTGCGGAATAAATGTGAGGGAAAGTCAATTGGCTAAATAACTAATACGAATTTTTGATAAAGTAATAGAATATTTTTAAATAAAAAATTAGTATAATTTGCAATTGTTTTATTTTGTGAAAGTTTTATCAAAACCCTGTAAGGCAATTTTAATCTTTTTTTTTTAATGGCATAAGAGGGCTTAAAATCACAATTATATTACTTACAGCGATTAGGTGTTTTTTATAAAGACATTGAAAATAGAATATTTAATAAAATGGATATATCCCCATCATTTTATAAAAGTAAATGGCTCAATGAATAACCTTTGTTCTATACATTTTGAAAGCCTCGGAAATTTTTATAGCGTATCCAAAGCTATCAAATATATCATCCAAGACGATAAAGAAATTATAGATAAAAATCTTTTCGTTTTTTTTGCTTTTTTACATGATGGAGCCAAAACCAAAGTTTAAATGTTACCTCTTATATAACATCAAAAACAATGATTTGGGCTAGACAATTTACGCTGCACTTGAGCTACACAAACAAAAATAGCGACGATTTGGTATTATTCCTTATTGATGATCCGTAGACATTATTAGCACATTTGCGCGCTACGCTACCACAATTCAGATGAGAGGACATATGGAAGTAGTAAACATTCCACGCTCCACATCCGAGTGGGGATTTTTTGGGCTAACATAACATTTGAATAGGTTCCGAAGCTCTAAGAAAAGTTCAAAGACATTACATTTGTTTCCTCCGAAACACTAAGACAAGATCGAAGAAAAAGCAGCCTCATTCAACTGTTAGCACGAAGCCAACCCAAGTCATGTTAGGCGAAGTCTTAACTTAAAACACCGACTAGGTAATTCAAAAACAATGATCACCATTTTGTAAGACCATCATCGATCGAAAAAAACTTAAAAATAAGGAGGTTAGCGATATGAACTTCATTTTTCGCTTTTTAGAGGGTTACGAAACGTTGACTGTTGTAGGAAATGTAAGTCTATACTAATTATCATTACTATAGTCATTGTAAATAAAATAGGCATTCCAAGGTTACGTTTCTTACCCACTTTTTCTCTCTTCGTTATAGCTTCGTTACCATTCGCTTTTAACCCATACCATTACGTGATTATTATAATATTATAATAATATATTGCTTTAAGTTATAGATATTTCTTAACCACGTGTGAATAAATATAGCAGCGTTGCTACCTGCCACATCGTTACAAAGGCAATAAAGGTAGTAAATATGACCTTGAGACACCACTTTTAATTACAAGAAGTACAGTAATGACTTTGAAGCAGGAACCAAAATTTTTTTCTTCTATTTTAAATTATAACTCATTTTGTCGCTTTTTCGCATGACAGGTAGAATAAATTATTTATTATAGCTTAATGACAATAATGTTATAAATGCAATTATTAAAGTAAATTAATAAATACTTGGGGGGTTTCATCCCTTATTCACTGAAACTCTGCAACTCTCAAGAGATTGCTTTGCAATCTCCTATGGTTTGTTTTGCAACTCGCTTCACTCTGTACTAAATTAAAGGCAATTGAAATGTATTCTACCATAACATCCAAAGAGTCGGAATCAGTTATTTAAATCTTTAAAACTCATTGCTCTTTTAAAAAACTAAAATATTCACTTAATAATTAGTGATTAAAATATTAAGTTTTAAATTCAAATAAATGACACGCAGTAGAAGAAGTTCCAACATGGTAACATTTAGTATACTTCCCAGAAGAATCCTTTTCTTTCTCTCAGAAGCGAGCAGCACAAAAACTCGTGAATTTTGATCGTGGAACCGATGTCATGTTCTTCAACTTCAGAAGTTAAATTATTTATGACGACACGTTTCCTACGCCCTCTTTTAAAGTTACGTCTTTCATCTATCATCAACGCTTTCTTCTGTTCTTGGAGAACGCTTTTCTTATGATACTTAAAAATCGTAATAGCACGACTAATACTCATTTTTCAATGAATAACAATAACAATAAATAGAATTATTATTATTGAACATGCATTAGTTTAATTAAAGTATAATATGGAACATTTTGTTGATATGAACTATTCGATTTTAGTATCTTTTCAACAATTTAATTCAGCTTTTTGTTGTCCTCGCAAGAAAAGAATTTTCCTTCAGAAATTTGTAAATATGTACATTTAAGATTTCATGCTTATTACAGATTGCATGCTTAATAATTCCACTCTTTGTCATGAATATGCTATGCAGTTATGAGCACCCCCTTTCTCCCCGTGTAAGAGAAATATATATATATATGTATATATATGTATATATATATATATATATATATATATATATATATATATATATATATACATATATATATATATATATATATATATATATACATATATATATATATATATATAAACGATGTATTAGAGCGTGTTTTGTTGGACTAATAAAGTTCTTAAATCAAGACATATTTTTTACATATTCTGTGCGTTTGAAGTGACGTTAATTTAAGGCTCGAGACCAGTTTATTTATTATTGAATTTTTGGATTCCTTATTTTTTATCCACGTGTATGAAAGCTAACCAAAGCAACCTAGCTATAGAGTGTTAACCCTTTTTTTAGAATTAATTTTTTATGAAATATGAACACCAGAAAATAATATGCATCTTTACACAAAATGCATCCTTTATAAATTTAGCCCAATCTAGAAGATGCCCAATCTAAAATGAAACCAATCTAGAAAATAAGGGAACTGCTGGTTCCAAGACTTTCGTGGAGACCTTTTTGATGGAACCAACCCACATTTGCTTTAAAGGAGAGGAAAACCACGAAAACCTCACATAATTAGCCTAACGGCAAAGGGACTCTAACCCAAGATCCGTTTACCTTTGTGTATATTTACCGTCAGTGTGGTCGGCGTGAGCCGGGTACGGAATTTGTATCAATCAGCCATTGCGGGGATTTGAACCCGGTACATCTCACTGGAAAGCGAACGCTCTATCCCCTGAGCCACCATGACACTGAATTTGCTATTTAAAATTTGTGTATTTTTTTACATATGAATCAAAACGAATTAAATTTAAAGAAAAATATGATTTTTTCTTCTTCTTGAAAAAGCGATATAGCCAAGAGATATTTAAAGTTGCTTTAAGTTTAATTGGTAAAAAGTTGAAATTAACCAAAATTTATTCACGTTAACATCTCGACTTTTTTTTATTGTTCTTTCCTAATAAAATCAATGATTTCTTGACGATAAATAAATTCTCTTTTATAAAAAAAGCGTTATAAAAAATAAAATAAAACCGCTGCCCTTTAGCCCAAATGAGGATTTCTTTTGAGGCTTTTCTAAGAAAAAAATATATAGCACTATTTTAAGACTGCTATTTCCCTGGAGCAAAAATAAAATACTAAGCAGCCATTGCTCAAGTAGAAAGGTTTTCGAAGGAAAATGTTTCAAGACTTAAGAAGTGCTAACTTGTCAGGATTTTTCTTTTTTGGCGATGAAACGGCTAACATTGGCGTTCGTGTATTGATTATGGCATGTTTTTAAACGCCTGAAGCTTTCCTTTTGTCGGGTAACAAGTCATTCCCCTCCCCCCCCCCCCAACTCGTTGATGCCTTTCCAGTGTAAAATTTGATTACCCCTGTCGGGGTACTTCTGACAGTTATTGCCATTACTTTGTTAAATAAATACATTAAAAGCATTCAGACATCGTGAAAATATTTGAGTTTTATCTTGTCTTTGTTTGTAAGTTGGTATCTATCGATTGCTAGTTTTGATATATACGTACTTAAAAGTGCAAAGTCAATTCTGAACAAATTGCAAATGATGTTGAATGTTTATTCTTTATTTTAATCTTAAAGCTTCCTCCAAGATGCAACTTTATGTTTTCCATAGAATAAATTAAAATTTAATTTCGCTAAGTCAAAATCTAAAATGATAAATTGCTTGGAGGGCTTACACTGAGAGATAACAATTTTCTCGATACGTAATCTGCCATTATTGCAAAGAAAAATTCTATCTTCGAAAAACAAGTATTGAAACATATAAAGAAAGATAATTTTTTCACCTATTTCAAATAATGATTAGGGTTAATATGAATTTAAATTTACGTCATCACCGTACTGAATTTAAAGATTTCTGGTGTTATAATTATTAAGGGGGAGTATCTTTTGGCCTATTTGAAAAAGCTTCAAAAACAGTAAAAAAAGAATTTACAGGATCTTTAAACTTAGTAAAATAATAAATATTCAGTAAAAAGCATTTGTTCAAAGAAAACATTTCAATTCACTCCAAGTTGAAACCAACACCCCATAATTGTAATTTTATTAAAATTTTTATGTGTTCGAATATATTACGGTGTTTCAGGGAAAAAAAATTCCGTTCATTGCAATTAATAATTTGATATTCACGCTTTTATTCCGTCAACCATTTTCCAAAGATCTGAAAAGGGTCACTAAAAAGTTTTGTTTAAAGAAAACATTTCAATTCAATCTAAGTTGCAACCAACAACCCATGATGGTAAGTTTTTCTACGTTTTGAACATTCTATGGTGTTTCAGGAAAAAATCCAGTTCATTTCAATTAATAATTCGATACTCACGCTATTATTCCGTCGACCATTTTCACTAAATCTGAAAATGGTCATTAAAAAATCGCTTCAGAGGCAATGTTGAATTTTCACGTATTATTATACAACGCCAGCTCAGTTGTTCATTTTTGTTTTAGTGAATCTAATTTTGTCCTTTACTTGCTTGGAGACATAGTGAGTTAATGCGGCACCTGTCTTCGCAAAGACGAGGACTTGTTTGTATTATATTTGAAAAGCATAACAGGGAGTTCAAATAAGGTAGAAAGAAAATGTCTTTTTTTTTCCTATCGACTTTTTTCAATTATTATATAATTTGTCTCAGTGAAAATAAGCTGGGAAGTGGTTTATACAAATATTTTCTAAATTTTCGCATGAGTTAAGATAAGATAGTATTTTGTCTTTTTATTAATAATCAATTACTATGCAAAAAAAATTGAATTGGCGTTGTTTTGGCAAAAATGGGTTACATGATAATACGTAAGTACCATAATTCCATATTAAGAAATATCCTTGACAATTTTGTAAAAAAAAAGTTGGATAAAAAATGACAGGATAGTTGGATATGGTCTAAACAGTTGGATAGAGAAAGGATAAAAAAATGAAGATTATGTACGAGGAAAAATATTCCGTTTGAATTACCACACTGTATGGTAATGACATTAATAGTAAAAAACAAAAACATAATTTTGATTAATGAAACTAAATTATACGGTACTTAAACCAGTAAATTATGAAGTTTTCCATTCATAGGGTAACCTTTAACAAAAATTCTGTATTCGTAAAATTAATTTTTCAATTTAAAAAATAGGCTTTGAAAAATAATTTTATATAATTAATAGTTAATCGAAATTGAGTTTTAAAACATTATTTAAAAACGAAAAAAATAATAATTAATAAATTATTATTTTCAATTAAAATTAATTAAATTAAAGAATTAAATCTTGATTACTGTGAAGCAATTTATCTTAGTATTTTCAAGGAGATAAGAAAATCAGTTATAATAACCGTACTGTATATTAATGAAATTTCTGGTAAAACCAAAAAAAAAAAAAAAAAAAAAAAATTCTGGTTAATAAAACCAATTTATTTAAACCACTGTATCATTTTTTATGATAGTACTTAAACCACTGTATGATAAAGGTTTTCTAGAAATTCTGTTTTCGAAAGTATAGCTCTTATTACCACATATTTAGTAAGAAATAAAAAATCGAAGAAAGAAATAAAAACGAATAAATGGTTTTTATGCTATGTTCTAAGGTATCATGATAGTTAGTATGTTCATTTTTAATTCTGGTGCAAGAGCCGAAAATGTCTATATCACTCAATAAAGTTGGTATAAGTTACAGGTTCCTAGATTTAGGTACTATTGTAAAGCTATCGAATTTTACCACATTTACCAACATTTATCACATATTATAAAACTATATTTTGTTAATTTTACCAAAATCATTACTAAAGCGTTTTAGTGAAAACGAAAACTATCAAGTTTTGTAGTGTTGCTTTGAAGTTTTCCCATTTTCTAGTAGTTTTAACCACATTTTTTTGTCAATCTGAAATCATCAGACAGTTATTTTTTATGAGTAGTTTTGCCATAGTAAATTAATGTGTAAATTTTAAAATTAAAAAATTAGTAGTAATTGTAATAAAACAGTAAAAAAGATAATAGCATCATAATATTTCAGTATAAACACAATGAAAATAAATTAAATACAATTATTATCAATCTGAAAAAAAAAAAATTTGAACACTTTTTTTTTCACACAACTATTTTGTCTGTGAACTAATAGCTTGAATACTGAAGCTTGAGTCCAATATTCTTATTTTTATATTTTGATCCCTCGTAAAATTTGATTAGCTCTCATTTTCAACTCGAGAGACATTCAATCGAGAGCTCTTCCAATTTCGAAAATTAATTTAATTAAATTAATTATAAAATAAATTATCAAATATGATCTTAACAAAACTATAAAGTTTAGGGAGTGATTATCAAAAAGCTAAGTCTTCATCAGACAAAAGTGTTTTGTTTGTAAAAAAAAAAAAAATAACAATTACAAATTATGCAACACATTTTGTTTTATGTATTCATGAGGAATAATAGTTTATAATTTTTGTAAAGTTTTGAATAAAACTTTGATGTAGAAAATGTGATTATAGATTTCATATACATCGATTTTTTTACTATCACCTAAATAGCGTATTTTTTCTAATGTGTTTCTTATATTTATTAGATTAATATATTATTAGATTAATATATTATTTTATTAATTCGTAAATAAGAGGTAGCAACAGTATATTAAAATTACTGTTAGGAAAATTTAATTTTGTGTTACAATTTATTTAAAAAGAATGTGAAAGAATAGTTTAATAGGTTCAGTTAAAAAACCCTTTTTATCAAGCATTATGCCTTAATGCTTTTGGTTATTAAGTAATACGCAATTTTAATATAATTGGTAACAAAGTAATACTAATTCATTTAGAAAATCTTCATAAAAACGAGTTTATACTTTTGGTCATAAAAATAATTAGAAATTTGTTTGGATAAAAATATAAATTTAATTTTGTTTCTTTTTTTAAAAATCATAAACAAAAACCTATCGCTTTTACATTAAAAAAAACAGAACTGTTATAAATATTTTAAATGATTTCAAAATATATTGATAGAAAACTTAAGAAAATGTTTTGATGAAATAGTGTATTACTCGGTTTTAATTTTTTTTTTTTTGTTTAAAAAAAAGGCTGGTTGTGAAAATATTAAAATAAACCAATTTTGTTTTTATTACTTTTTACGGTTTTATTATATGACGTTGGCAATTTTAATTTTACACGTTTTCAATCTTCAAAAGAATAGAAAGAAATTGCATTATCTGTGCAAAGATTGAAACAATTTAAATTCATAACCAAATTTAATTTAAGTTTTTTATTAATTTTAGTTTTAGGATCAATTTTAGATTTTCAAATGCAATCCCTAAAATTTTTCCTATAAACTTGGAAATATAATTAAATTCGGAATTAAGAATTTTAAAACTGAAAAAGTGAAAGCTTCTTAAATTTACAGTTGTTTTTAAAATTTTAGGACTGTAGCTGACGGAATGTTATGTGCATTTACTTTTTTCTTGTTCAACCATTTTTTTATCTTTTTAAACAACAATAAAATTTTAACGTTTTAAAACCAAATATGTAGTTTTTATGGTTAAATATATAAAAGTATATAGGTTTTAAATGTGAAAGTTAAGATTAAGTTTGGAAATATAAAAAAAGTTAGTTTAAGGCTTTAAATATGAAAATAAAGGACTATATCTAATGCAATTTTTTTTTATTCTTCAAACATCCTGTTTTTTTACCTTTTTATCAACCATAAAATGTTAACATTTATAAAAAAATATGCATTTATTAAGGTTTTAAATTTAGAAATAAATACTTATCAATTGTTTTTTTTTTTTTTCTAGTTAGAAGTCTTAGAAATTTTACTAAACTAAGCTTAGGGCGTAAATTTTTGCATTTTTATAGGTTTTTCCTCTCTCATAACAAAAATGCAAAATCTGGATCGATAATTATTATTTTTATTGTTAATAAAACATGTTTAAAAGTTTTCTTTTCCAACTTTTTAACTCTTTTCTAAAATAAAATACCTAAGAAAAAATAATAGTAACAAAATCATAATTTCATAAAAGAATTTTAAGCGAAACTTAATTTCTGAAATATAAGATCAAAAATGTAACAATGTCTATAAACTTCAAAAAAATTTTTTTTTTTCACTTTAGAAAAAAATATTACGTCAAACTCTTTACTTTTAATTACACCTTCCAAGTAAAATACGGTTATCGTATTTTACTAGTTTTTCCGCCTAGCGATTCAGTGAAAATTTAATACTCTTAAATTAAAACGAAACTTACTACTTTCTTTTCAAATTGCCTAAGGCCTCTTACATAAGATCGAGAAAAAAAAATTTGTAGCAAAAACAAAATATAAAAAATCAGCGCATTTATCGTTCCCCATCTGCTACGTCAGATTTTACGTTGTCGTAAAAAACGTAAGAAATGAGGTTCCTCTGTTTACAAACAGAAGCTTCTCCTTTCAACGTAGAACAAACGCAGAACTCTGTACTATGGAATCTATTCTTACTTTGATAACAGAAATGTTCTTTTTTGTTGTGAACCCAGATTCAGATGTTATAGTTGTTTGTTTTTTATTTATATCTTCTTTGACTGCAGACATTTCATTTATATTTTTATGAAGTGCTGAGATCTTTGTGTTTGTTTGGAATCCATTTTTTGTTTCCTGAGCTTATTCATTTTATGCGCAGTTGAATGTCGATTTATTCTGCTTTGAAGTAGACCAAAAGTGAAAAACATTCTTATACGAAGAATTGTAGATTTCAACGTTACACTGAGTATTTGTTTTGAAAGAAATGCAATTTTTTATAATTTTAAGTCGCGATTTTGTTCTATGGGAAGTAAAATATTTAAATAATTATTTTTAAAGTTGGATTGTTTTGCAATTTTTGACTGTGGATTTATTCTGCTTTGAAGTAGATCAAAAGTAAATAAAACTTATTTTTTAAAATTTTATGTTGAGATTGTGAACCATGGGATGTGAAATATTCAAATATTATTGAGGCTGGACAGTTCTATAATTTTTGACAGTCGATTTATTCTGCTTTGAATTAGACTAAAAGTAATTTTTTTACAATTTTAAGTAGTGATTTTGACATAAAGGAATGTGAAATATTTTAATAATATGGAAGTGGGATTTTTTTTCTTCAATTTTTGAGTGTTAATTTATTCTGCCTTGAAGAAGACCAAAAGTGAATAACATTCCACTACAAAAATTTGTAGATTTTAACATTACACTGATTATTTGTTTTGAGAGAAATGCAAATTTAAGTTGTGATTTTGCTCTATGGCATGTGAAATATTTAAACAATTATTTTGAAAGTTGGATTGTTTTTCAATTTTTGACTGTGGATTTATTCTGCTTTAAAGATGACCAAAAGTGAATGAAAGTGAGTTTTTATAATTTTACGTTGAGATTGAATGTGAAATATTAAAATATTATAGAGGTTGGATTGTTTTAAAATTTTGACTGTCGATTTATTTTGCTATGAAATAGGCCAAAAAATATTTATTTTACAATTTTAAGTTGTGATTTTGCACAAAGGAACGTAAAATATTTAAATAATATGGAAGTGGAGTTGTTTTTTTAATTTTTGAGTGTCAATTTATTCTGCTTTGTAGTAGACCAAAAATGAGTAAAAGTGATTTTTACAATTTCAAGTTGCGATTTTGAACCATGAAATGTAAAATATTCAAATAAATAATAAAGAAGCTGGATTGTTCGCAACTAGTTCAATGACTTTTAACTTCAGCTAAATATTAACTCAGTCCTAAAGTACAAATAGAAATGTTTCAATGTCTCCTTTAGTTCAATAATGCAAAAGTAAAAATATTTGAAACAAAATATTCTGTGTCAAATTGCTGTTTTTGTTTGATTCAGTAGATTAAAAATGGATTTGTTAACTAATATTTACGAAGTTTCCTGCAATATTGATTTGGATTACAATTATCCGAAAAGTTGTCGTACGTAAAAAGATAAATAAAATATTATCTCGAACAAACTGTAAAACTATGGTGAAATTGTTTTAACTGTAAAGTTGGGAAATTAGATTCATGAATTTATTTAAACAAGGTTAACAATAGTTTATTAACAAAGCTTTAAAAATACGCGATTTGAAACAAAACTTTTCAAAAATGAATAAAAGAAACTCAGCTCTCTAAAAATTAAATCATGCTGAAGAAATTAAATCATGCTGAAGAAAATTTGTGGTAATATAATATTGGATGATAGGTTTGCTCCTAATAAGGCTCATTCTTTAAACTCTCAAAGTGGATGTATCAGTTTTTAAAAAAATAATTTGTACTTAGTATTTTTTATATTATGATCAGAAGAGTTTATTTTTCCAAAATAACATGTAAAAACTCAGATTTAAATAATAACAATCATTATTATGGAAAATTGTACTATGGTATTAACTGTATGTGCGTTTTTTACTTCGCCGCGTTTTAATGATAAATGAAGCTCTGTTAAACATTTTACATGTAATCTATGGACATTAAAGCCACAAAATCAGATGGTAAAATATGGTTCATCTATTACTTATTTCCAACTAACTTTTTCTAGGTACACTATACCATAACAAATGATAAATAAGTTAAATGCGAAGTGCGATAAAATGTTATACTATGGACAAATTTTCATTTTTTATACTAAGCAGAATTCAAATTGTTGGGTTTGATGGCACGACGCAGAATCCAAACTAATCGTGTGTCAATCAACTTACGCCTACAGTAATATACAAATTAGCTCCAATAAATAAATATATAAATGCATGGAATGAAAAATTTAGTACACGGTGTTGTACTTTTAACCACCATGTATTGAAGTTTGAACCATTAGCCGTTACTAATGAATAAAGATCTAAAATGTCTTTAAGAATTGACAGTTTATAGAAGTTTTTAATTCATGCAATGAAAACTTAACTTTAAAAACATTTTCAAGTTGCTTTTATTGCCTAAAATAAATACCTTGGTTAGGTCTAAATTACAATTTAGATACTTGTCCGAAGTACAGTACGTTAAAAAAACCGGACCACCCTGAATAACTTTTGATCTAATAATTGGATTTTCACGTTTTAGGTTATCTTAATGATTCGTGGGAGTGATGTCAAATATGCCAATTAATTAGTGCAGACGACAATTTAGGTTGTGGAATCAGACCCCAAAACGCACCCTCTCTGAATAATAATATACATTTTGCAACAGATTCGAATTTCTAAGCTCCAAAATATAGGGGTAGCCACAATTAAGAAATATAGTCTCTATAGTTCAGTCAGGAGAGCAATCCAAAGGTTGGAACCCATAATGTTAAATTTATTTTTCTTGTACTTTGAATGCTTTAAGGGTATCGCATATTTAATATTCGATTTTTTTCCGAACTATTCAAACGATTTTGCTTAAATTTGTATTTTGCAATCTAATATTAGTTGCTTTAAAATGATGGAAAAAGCGGTATACTTTATAATTCAGAATATTTTCGACTATTATTAATTAAATTTATTTTTTGCATGGGATTATCTTTGGATAAACGAAGTTTATAAATGTGTACAAAAATGTTTCAGTCCGCCTTAATAATTCTCGAGTTACGGCGAAATACACAAAAAGTAAAATAAGCATTATGGGGTCTAAACTTTGGATCACTCTCCAAACGAAACTATGGGGACCACATTTCCCACATTGTAGCTACCCTCTGTATTTTGGGGTTCAAACATCCGTATCTAGTGAAAAAATTTATTCAGTGAAATAACTTTTTGGTTCTGATTTTGCAACTTACAATATCGCCAACACTAAGTAATTAGCATATTTGAGGTCTTCTCCTCGAACTATAGAGTCTTAGAACGTGAAGATCCGATTATTAGATCAAAAGTTATTCA